>CM075886.1:22706952-22924452 GCA_038021265.1 Cyprinella venusta
TAAAGTTTTGACCTGAAAAAAAAACATAAGGGGTAACACTGTCGTTTTTGGCCGAATTTTGACCCCCTCCGATCTTCTTGAAACTCTGGATTCTGACAGAGGGCCACGAGACTTCGACCAGCACGCAAAAATGGAGGCTCTAGACCCTTCCAGAGCCGAGATATCGGATGTCAAAGTTTTGACCTGAAAAAAAAACATAAGGGGTAACACTGTCGTTTTTGGCCGAAATTTTGACCCCCTCCGATCTTCTTGAAACTCTGGATTCTGACAGAGGGCCACGAGACTTCGACCAGCGCGCAAAAATGGAGGCCCTAGACCCTTCCAGAGCCGAGATATCGGATGTCAAAGTTTTGACCTGAAAAAAAAACATAAGGGGTAACACTGTCGTTTTTGGCCGAAATTTTGACCCCCTCCGATCTTCTTGAAACTCTGGATTCTGACAGAAGGGCCACGAGACTTCGACCAGCGCGCAAAAATGGAGGCCCTAGACCCTTCCAGAGCCGAGATATCGGATGTCAAAGTTTTGACCTGAAAAAAAAAACATAAGGGGTAACACTGTCGTTTTTGGCCGAAATTTTGACCCCCTCCGATCTTCTTGAAACTCTGGATTCTGACAGAGGGCCACGAGACTTCGACCAGCGCGCAAAAATGGAGGCTCTAGACCCTTCCAGAGCCGAGATATCGGATGTCAAAGTTTTGACCTGAAAAAAAAACATAAGGGGTAACACTGTCGTTTTTGGCCGAAATTTTGACCCCCTCCGATCTTCTTGAAACTCTGGATTCTGACAGAGGGCCACGAGACTTCGACCAGCGCGCAAAAATGGAGGCTCTAGACCCTTCCAGAGCCGAGATATCGGATGTCAAAGTTTTGACCTGAAAAAAAAAACATAAGGGGTAACACTGTCGTTTTTGGCCGAAATTTTGACCCCCTCCGATCTTCTTGAAACTCTGGATTCTGACAGAGGGCCACGAGACTTCGACCAGCGCGCAAAAATGGAGGCTCTAGACCCTTCCAGAGCCGAGATATCGGATGTCAAAGTTTTGACCTGAAAAAAAAACATAAGGGGTAACACTGTCGTTTTTGGCCGAAATTTTGACCCCCTCCGATCTTCTTGAAACTCTGGATTCTGACAGAGGGCCACGAGACTTCGACCAGCGCGCAAAAATGGAGGCTCTAGACCCTTCCAGAGCCGAGATATCGGATGTCAAAGTTTTGACCTGAAAAAAAAACATAAGGGGTAACACTGTCGTTTTTGGCCGAAATTTTGACCCCCTCCGATCTTCTTGAAACTCTGGATTCTGACAGAGGGCCACGAGACTTCGACCAGCGCGCAAAAATGGAGGCTCTAGACCCTTCCAGAGCCGAGATATCGGATGTCAAAGTTTTGACCTGAAAAAAAAAACATAAGGGGTAACACTGTCGTTTTTGGCCGAAATTTTGACCCCTCCGATCTTCTTGAAACTCTGGATTCTGACAGAGGGCCACGAGACTTCGACCAGCGCGCAAAAATGGAGGCTCTAGACCCTTCCAGAGCCGAGATATCGGATGTCAAAGTTTTGACCTGAAAAAAAAACATAAGGGGTAACACTGTCGTTTTTGGCCGAAATTTTGACCCCCTCCGATCTTCTTGAAACTCTGGATTCTGACAGAGGGCCACGAGACTTCGACCAGCGCGCAAAAATGGAGGCTCTAGACCCTTCCAGAGCCGAGATATCGGATGTCAAAGTTTTGACCTGAAAAAAAAACATAAGGGGTAACACTGTCGTTTTTGGCCGAAATTTTGACCCCCTCCGATCTTCTTGAAACTCTGGATTCTGACAGAGGGCCACGAGACTTCGACCAGCGCGCAAAAATGGAGGCTCTAGACCCTTCCAGAGCCGAGATATCGGATGTCAAAGTTTTGACCTGAAAAAAAAACATAAGGGGTAACACTGTCGTTTTTGGCCGAAATTTTGACCCCCTCCGATCTTCTTGAAACTCTGGATTCTGACAGAGGGCCACGAGACTTCGACCAGCGCGCAAAAATGGAGGCTCTAGACCCTTCCAGAGCCGAGATATCGGATGTCAAAGTTTTGACCTGAAAAAAAAAACATAAGGGGTAACACTGTCGTTTTTGGCCGAAATTTTGACCCCCTCCGATCTTCTTGAAACTCTGGATTCTGACAGAGGGCCACGAGACTTCGACCAGCGCGCAAAAATGGAGGCTCTAGACCCTTCCAGAGCCGAGATATCGGATGTCAAAGTTTTGACCTGAAAAAAAAAACATAAGGGGTAACACTGTCGTTTTTGGCCGAAATTTTGACCCCCTCCGATCTTCTTGAAACTCTGGATTCTGACAGAGGGCCACGAGACTTCGACCAGCGCGCAAAAATGGAGGCTCTAGACCCTTCCAGAGCCGAGATATCGGATGTCAAAGTTTTGACCTGAAAAAAAAACATAAGGGGTAACACTGTCGTTTTTGGCCGAAATTTTGACCCCCTCCGATCTTCTTGAAACTCTGGATTCTGACAGAGGGCCACGAGACTTCGACCAGCGCGCAAAAATGGAGGCTCTAGACCCTTCCAGAGCCGAGATATCGGATGTCAAAGTTTTGACCTGAAAAAAAAACATAAGGGGTAACACTGTCGTTTTTGGCCGAAATTTTGACCCCCTCCGATCTTCTTGAAACTCTGGATTCTGACAGAGGCCACGAGACTTCGACCAGCGCGCAAAAATGGAGGCTCTAGACCCTTCCAGAGCCGAGATATCGGATGTCAAAGTTTTGACCTGAAAAAAAAACATAAGGGGTAACACTGTCGTTTTTGGCCGAAATTTTGACCCCCTCCGATCTTCTTGAAACTCTGGATTCTGACAGAGGGCCACGAGACTTCGACCAGCGCGCAAAAATGGAGGCTCTAGACCCTTCCAGAGCCGAGATATCGGATGTCAAAGTTTTGACCTGAAAAAAAAAACATAAGGGGTAACACTGTCGTTTTTGGCCGAAATTTTGACCCCCTCCGATCTTCTTGAAACTCTGGATTCTGACAGAGGGCCACGAGACTTCGACCAGCGCGCAAAAATGGAGGCTCTAGACCCTTCCAGAGCCGAGATATCGGATGTCAAAGTTTTGACCTGAAAAAAAAAACATAAGGGGTAACACTGTCGTTTTTGGCCGAAATTTTGACCCCCTCCGATCTTCTTGAAACTCTGGATTCTGACAGAGGGCCACGAGACTTCGACCAGCGCGCAAAAATGGAGGCTCTAGACCCTTCCAGAGCCGAGATATCGGATGTCAAAGTTTTGACCTGAAAAAAAAACATAAGGGGTAACACTGTCGTTTTTGGCCGAAATTTTGACCCCCTCCGATCTTCTTGAAACTCTGGATTCTGACAGAGGGCCACGAGACTTCGACCAGCGCGCAAAAATGGAGGCTCTAGACCCTTCCAGAGCCGAGATATCGGATGTCAAAGTTTTGACCTGAAAAAAAAACATAAGGGGTAACACTGTCGTTTTTGGCCGAAATTTTGACCCCCTCCGATCTTCTTGAAACTCTGGATTCTGACAGAGGGCCACGAGACTTCGACCAGCGCGCAAAAATGGAGGCTCTAGACCCTTCCAGAGCCGAGATATCGGATGTCAAAGTTTTGACCTGAAAAAAAAACATAAGGGGTAACACTGTCGTTTTTGGCCGAAATTTTGACCCCCTCCGATCTTCTTGAAACTCTGGATTCTGACAGAGGGCCACGAGACTTCGACCAGCGCGCAAAAATGGAGGCTCTAGACCCTTCCAGAGCCGAGATATCGGATGTCAAAGTTTTGACCTGAAAAAAAAACATAAGGGGTAACACTGTCGTTTTTGGCCGAAATTTTGACCCCCTCCGATCTTCTTGAAACTCTGGATTCTGACAGAGGGCCACGAGACTTCGACCAGCGCGCAAAAATGGAGGCTCTAGACCCTTCCAGAGCCGAGATATCGGATGTCAAAGTTTTGACCTGAAAAAAAAACATAAGGGGTAACACTGTCGTTTTTGGCCGAAATTTTGACCCCCTCCGATCTTCTTGAAACTCTGGATTCTGACAGAGGGCCACGAGACTTCGACCAGCGCGCAAAAATGGAGGCTCTAGACCCTTCCAGAGCCGAGATATCGGATGTCAAAGTTTTGACCTGAAAAAAAAAACATAAGGGGTAACACTGTCGTTTTTGGCCGAAATTTTGACCCCCTCCGATCTTCTTGAAACTCTGGATTCTGACAGAGGGCCACGAGACTTCGACCAGCGCGCAAAAATGGAGGCTCTAGACCCTTCCAGAGCCGAGATATCGGATGTCAAAGTTTTGACCTGAAAAAAAAACATAAGGGGTAACACTGTCGTTTTTGGCCGAAATTTTGACCCCCTCCGATCTTCTTGAAACTCTGGATTCTGACAGAGGGCCACGAGACTTCGACCAGCGCGCAAAAATGGAGGCTCTAGACCCTTCCAGAGCCGAGATATCAGATGTCAAAGTTTTGACCTGAAAAAAAAAACATAAGGGGTAACACTGTCGTTTTTGGCCGAAATTTTGACCCCCTCCGATCTTCTTGAAACTCTGGATTCTGACAGAGGGCCACGAGACTTCGACCAGCGCGCAAAAATGGAGGCTCTAGACCCTTCCAGAGCCGAGATATCGGATGTCAAAGTTTTGACCTGAAAAAAAAACATAAGGGGTAACACTGTCGTTTTTGGCCGAAATTTTGACCCCCTCCGATCTTCTTGAAACTCTGGATTCTGACAGAGGGCCACGAGACTTCGACCAGCGCGCAAAAATGGAGGCTCTAGACCCTTCCAGAGCCGAGATATCGGATATCAAAGTTTTGACCAGAAAAAAAAAACATAAGGGGTAACACTGTCGTTTTTGGCCGAAATTTTGACCCCCTCCGATCTTCTTGAAACTCTGGATTCTGACAGAGGGCCACGAGACTTCGACCAGCGCGCAAAAATGGAGGCTCTAGACCCTTCCAGAGCCGAGATATCGGATGTCAAATTTTTGACCTGAAAAAAAAACATAAGGGGTAACACTGTCGTTTTTGGCCGAAATTTTGACCCCCTCCGATCTTCTTGAAACTCTGGATTCTGACAGAGGGCCACGAGACTTCGACCAGCGCGCAAAAATGGAGGCTCTAGACCCTTCCAGAGCCGAGATATCGGATGTCAAAGTTTTGACCTGAAAAAAAAAACATAAGGGGTAACACTGTCGTTTTTGGCCGAAATTTTGACCCCCTCCGATCTCTTGAAACTCTGGATTCTGACAGAGGGCCACGAGACTTCGACCAGCGCGCAAAAATGGAGGCTCTAGACCCTTCCAGAGCCGAGATATCGGATGTCAAAGTTTTGACCTGAAAAAAAAACATAAGGGGTAACACTGTCGTTTTTGGCCGAAATTTTGACCCCCTCCGATCTTCTTGAAACTCTGGATTCTGACAGAGGGCCACGAGACTTCGACCAGCGCGCAAAAATGGAGGCTCTAGACCCTTCCAGAGCCGAGATATCGGATGTCAAAGTTTTGACCTGAAAAAAAAACATAAGGGGTAACACTGTCGTTTTTGGCCGAAATTTTGACCCCCTCCGATCTTCTTGAAACTCTGGATTCTGACAGAGGGCCACGAGACTTCGACCAGCGCGCAAAAATGGAGGCTCTAGACCCTTCCAGAGCCGAGATATCAGATGTCAAAGTTTTGACCTGAAAAAAAAACATAAGGGGTAACACTGTCGTTTTTGGCCGAAATTTTGACCCCCTCCGATCTTCTTGAAACTCTGGATTCTGACAGAGGGCCACGAGACTTCGACCAGCGCGCAAAAATGGAGGCTCTAGACCCTTCCAGAGCCGAGATATCGGATATCAAAGTTTTGACAGAAAAAAAAAACATAAGGGGTAACACTGTCGTTTTTGGCCGAAATTTTGACCCCCTCCGATCTTCTTGAAACTCTGGATTCTGACAGAGGGCCACGAGACTTCGACCAGCGCGCAAAAATGGAGGCTCTAGACCCTTCCAGAGCCGAGATATCGGATGTCAAAGTTTTGACCTGAAAAAAAAAACATAAGGGGTAACACTGTCGTTTTTGGCCGAAATTTTGACCCCCTCCGATCTTCTTGAAACTCTGGATTCTGACAGAGGGCCACGAGACTTCGACCAGCGCGCAAAAATGGAGGCTCTAGACCCTTCCAGAGCCGAGATATCGGATGTCAAAGTTTTGACAGAAAAAAAAACATAAGGGGTAACACTGTCGTTTTTGGCCGAAATTTTGACCCCCTCCGATCTTCTTGAAACTCTGGATTCTGACAGAGGGCCACGAGACTTCGACCAGCGCGCAAAAATGGAGGCTCTAGACCCTTCCAGAGCCGAGATATCGGATGTCAAATTTTTGACCTGAAAAAAAAACATAAGGGGTAACACTGTCGTTTTTGGCCGAAATTTTGACCCCCTCCGATCTTCTTGAAACTCTGGATTCTGACAGAGGGCCACGAGACTTCGACCAGCGCGCAAAAATGGAGGCTCTAGACCCTTCCAGAGCCGAGATATCGGATGTCAAAGTTTTGACCTGAAAAAAAAACATAAGGGGTAACACTGTCGTTTTTGGCCGAAATTTTGACCCCCTCCGATCTTCTTGAAACTCTGGATTCTGACAGAGGGCCACGAGACTTCGACCAGCGCGCAAAAATGGAGGCTCTAGACCCTTCCAGAGCCGAGATATCAGATGTCAAAGTTTTGACCTGAAAAAAAAAACATAAGGGGTAACACTGTCGTTTTTGGCCGAAATTTTGACCCCCTCCGATCTTCTTGAAACTCTGGATTCTGACAGAGGGCCACGAGACTTCGACCAGCGCGCAAAAATGGAGGCTCTAGACCCTTCCAGAGCCGAGATATCGGATATCAAAGTTTTGACCTGAAAAAAAAAAACATAAGGGGTAACACTGTCGTTTTTGGCCGAAATTTTGACCCCCTCCGATCTTCTTGAAACTCTGGATTCTGACAGAGGGCCACGAGACTTCGACCAGCGCGCAAAAATGGAGGCTCTAGACCCTTCCAGAGCCGAGATATCGGATGTCAAAGTTTTGACAGAAAAAAAAACATAAGGGGTAACACTGTCGTTTTTGGCCGAAATTTTGACCCCCTCCGATCTTCTTGAAACTCTGGATTCTGACAGAGGGCCACGAGACTTCGACCAGCGCGCAAAAATGGAGGCTCTAGACCCTTCCAGAGCCGAGATATCGGATGTCAAAGTTTTGACCTGAAAAAAAAACATAAGGGGTAACACTGTCGTTTTAGGCCGAAATTTTGACCCCCTCCGATCTTCTTGAAACTCTGGATTCTGACAGAGGGCCACGAGACTTCGACCAGCGCGCAAAAATGGAGGCTTTAGACCCTTCCAGAGCCGAGATATCGGATGTCAAAGTTTTGACCTGAAAAAAAAACATAAGGGGTAACACTGTCGTTTTAGGCCGAAATTTTGACCCCCTCCGATCTTCTTGAAACTCTGGATTCTGACAGAGGGCCACGAGACTTCGACCAGCACGCAAAAATGGAGTCTCTAGACCCTTCCAGAGCCGAGATATCGGATGTCAAAGTTTTGACCTGAAAAAAAAACATAAGGGGTAACACTGTCGTTTTAGGCCGAAATTTTGACCCCCTCCGATCTTCTTGAAACTCTGGATTCTGACAGAGGGCCACGAGACTTCGACCAGCGCGCAAAAATGGAGTCTCTAGACCCTTCCAGAGCCGAGATATCGGATGTCAAATTTTTGACCTGAAAAAAAAACATAAGGGGTAACACTGTCGTTTTTGGCCGAAATTTTGACCCCCTCCGATCTTCTTGAAACTCTGGATTCTGACAGAGGGCCACGAGACTTCGACCAGCGCGCAAAAATGGAGGCTCTAGACCCTTCCAGAGCCGAGATATCGGATGTCAAAGTTTTGACCTGAAAAAAAAACATAAGGGGTAACACTGTCGTTTTTGGCCGAAATTTTGACCCCCTCCGATCTTCTTGAAACTCTGGATTCTGACAGAGGGCCACGAGACTTCGACCAGCGCGCAAAAATGGAGGCTCTAGACCCTTCCAGAGCCGAGATATCGGATGTCAAAGTTTTGACCTGAAAAAAAAACATAAGGGGTAACACTGTCGTTTTTGGCCGAAATTTTGACCCCCTCCGATCTTCTTGAAACTCTGGATTCTGACAGAAGGCCACGAGACTTCGACCAGCGCGCAAAAATGGAGGCTCTAGACCCTTCCAGAGCCGAGATATCGGATGTCAAAGTTTTGACCTGAAAAAAAAACATAAGGGGTAACACTGTCGTTTTTGGCCGAAATTTTGACCCCCTCCGATCTTCTTGAAACTCTGGATTCTGACAGAGGGCCACGAGACTTCGACCAGCGCGCAAAAATGGAGGCTCTAGACCCTTCCAGAGCCGAGATATCGGATATCAAAGTTTTGACCTGAAAAAAAAACATAAGGGGTAACACTGTCGTTTTTGGCCGAAATTTTGACCCCCTCCGATCTTCTTGAAACTCTGGATTCTGACAGAGGGCCACGAGACTTCGACCAGCGCGCAAAAATGGAGGCTCTAGACCCTTCCAGAGCCGAGATATCGGATGTCAAAGTTTTGACCTGAAAAAAAAACATAAGGGGTAACACTGTCGTTTTTGGCCGAAATTTTGACCCCCTCCGATCTTCTTGAAACTCTGGATTCTGACAGAGGGCCACGAGACTTCGACCAGCGCGCAAAAATGGAGGCTCTAGACCCTTCCAGAGCCGAGATATCGGATGTCAAAGTTTTGACCTGAAAAAAAAACATAAGGGGTAACACTGTCGTTTTTGGCCGAAATTTTGACCCCCTCCGATCTTCTTGAAACTCTGGATTCTGACAGAAGGCCACGAGACTTCGACCAGCGCGCAAAAATGGAGGCCCTAGACCCTTCCAGAGCCGAGATATCGGATGTCAAAGTTTTGACCTGAAAAAAAAACATAAGGGGTAACACTGTCGTTTTTGGCCGAAATTTTGACCCCCTCCGATCTTCTTGAAACTCTGGATTCTGACAGAGGGCCACGAGACTTCGACCAGCGCGCAAAAATGGAGGCTCTAGACCCTTCCAGAGCCGAGATATCGGATATCAAAGTTTTGACCTGAAAAAAAAACATAAGGGGTAACACTGTCGTTTTTGGCCGAAATTTTGACCCCCTCCGATCTTCTTGAAACTCTGGATTCTGACAGAGGGCCACGAGACTTCGACCAGCGCGCAAAAATGGAGGCTCTAGACCCTTCCAGAGCCGAGATATCGGATGTCAAAGTTTTGACCTGAAAAAAAAACATAAGGGGTAACACTGTCGTTTTTGGCCGAAATTTTGACCCCCTCCGATCTTCTTGAAACTCTGGATTCTGACAGAGGGCCACGAGACTTCGACCAGCGCGCAAAAATGGAGGCTCTAGACCCTTCCAGAGCCGAGATATCGGATATCAAAGTTTTGACCTGAAAAAAAAACATAAGGGGTAACACTGTCGTTTTTGGCCGAAATTTTGACCCCCTCCGATCTTCTTGAAACTCTGGATTCTGACAGAGGGCCACGAGACTTCGACCAGCGCGCAAAAATGGAGGCTCTAGACCCTTCCAGAGCCGAGATATCGGATGTCAAAGTTTTGACCTGAAAAAAAAACATAAGGGGTAACACTGTCGTTTTTGGCCGAAATTTTGACCCCCTCCGATCTTCTTGAAACTCTGGATTCTGACAGAGGGCCACGAGACTTCGACCAGCGCGCAAAAATGGAGGCTCTAGACCCTTCCAGAGCCGAGATATCGGATGTCAAAGTTTTGACCTGAAAAAAAAACATAAGGGGTAACACTGTCGTTTTTGGCCGAAATTTTGACCCCCTCCGATCTTCTTGAAACTCTGGATTCTGACAGAGGGCCACGAGACTTCGACCAGCGCGCAAAAATGGAGGCTCTAGACCCTTCCAGAGCCGAGATATCGGATGTCAAAGTTTTGACCTGAAAAAAAAACATAAGGGGTAACACTGTCGTTTTTGGCCGAAATTTTGACCCCCTCCGATCTTCTTGAAACTCTGGATTCTGACAGAGGGCCACGAGACTTCGACCAGCGCGCAAAAATGGAGGCTCTAGACCCTTCCAGAGCCGAGATATCGGATGTCAAAGTTTTGACCTGAAAAAAAAACATAAGGGGTAACACTGTCGTTTTTGGCCGAAATTTTGACCCCCTCCGATCTTCTTGAAACTCTGGATTCTGACAGAGGGCCACGAGACTTCGACCAGCGCGCAAAAATGGAGGCTCTAGACCCTTCCAGAGCCGAGATATCGGATGTCAAAGTTTTGACCTGAAAAAAAAACATAAGGGGTAACACTGTCGTTTTTGGCCGAAATTTTGACCCCCTCCGATCTTCTTGAAACTCTGGATTCTGACAGAGGGCCACGAGACTTCGACCAGCGCGCAAAAATGGAGGCTCTAGACCCTTCCAGAGCCGAGATATCGGATGTCAAAGTTTTGACCTGAAAAAAAAACATAAGGGGTAACACTGTCGTTTTTGGCCGAAATTTTGACCCCCTCCGATCTTCTTGAAACTCTGGATTCTGACAGAGGGCCACGAGACTTCGACCAGCGCGCAAAAATGGAGGCTCTAGACCCTTCCAGAGCCGAGATATCGGATGTCAAAGTTTTGACCTGAAAAAAAAACATAAGGGGTAACACTGTCGTTTTTGGCCGAAATTTTGACCCCCTCCGATCTTCTTGAAACTCTGGATTCTGACAGAGGGCCACGAGACTTCGACCAGCACGCAAAAATGGAGGCTCTAGACCCTTCCAGAGCCGAGATATCGGATGTCAAAGTTTTGACCTGAAAAAAAAACATAAGGGGTAACACTGTCGTTTTTGGCCGAAATTTTGACCCCCTCCGATCTTCTTGAAACTCTGGATTCTGACAGAGGGCCACGAGACTTCGACCAGCGCGCAAAAATGGAGGCCCTAGACCCTTCCAGAGCCGAGATATCGGATGTCAAAGTTTTGACCTGAAAAAAAAACATAAGGGGTAACACTGTCGTTTTTGGCCGAAATTTTGACCCCCTCCGATCTTCTTGAAACTCTGGATTCTGACAGAGGCCACGAGACTTCGACCAGCGCGCAAAAATGGAGGCCCTAGACCCTTCCAGAGCCGAGATATCGGATGTCAAAGTTTTGACCTGAAAAAAAAACATAAGGGGTAACACTGTCGTTTTTGGCCGAAATTTTGACCCCCTCCGATCTTCTTGAAACTCTGGATTCTGACAGAGGGCCACGAGACTTCGACCAGCGCGCAAAAATGGAGGCTCTAGACCCTTCCAGAGCCGAGATATCGGATGTCAAAGTTTTGACCTGAAAAAAAAACATAAGGGGTAACACTGTCGTTTTTGGCCGAAATTTTGACCCCCTCCGATCTTCTTGAAACTCTGGATTCTGACAGAGGGCCACGAGACTTCGACCAGCGCGCAAAAATGGAGGCTCTAGACCCTTCCAGAGCCGAGATATCGGATGTCAAAGTTTTGACCTGAAAAAAAAACATAAGGGGTAACACTGTCGTTTTTGGCCGAAATTTTGACCCCCTCCGATCTTCTTGAAACTCTGGATTCTGACAGAGGGCCACGAGACTTCGACCAGCGCGCAAAAATGGAGGCTCTAGACCCTTCCAGAGCCGAGATATCGGATGTCAAAGTTTTGACCTGAAAAAAAAACATAAGGGGTAACACTGTCGTTTTTGGCCGAAATTTTGACCCCCTCCGATCTTCTTGAAACTCTGGATTCTGACAGAGGGTCACGAGACTTCGACCAGCGCGCAAAAATGGAGGCTCTAGACCCTTCCAGAGCCGAGATATCGGATGTCAAAGTTTTGACCTGAAAAAAAAACATAAGGGGTAACACTGTCGTTTTTGGCCGAAATTTTGACCCCCTCCGATCTTCTTGAAACTCTGGATTCTGACAGAGGGCCACGAGACTTCGACCAGCGCGCAAAAATGGAGGCTCTAGACCCTTCCAGAGCCGAGATATCGGATGTCAAAGTTTTGACCTGAAAAAAAAACATAAGGGGTAACACTGTCGTTTTTGGCCGAAATTTTGACCCCCTCCGATCTTCTTGAAACTCTGGATTCTGACAGAGGGCCACGAGACTTCGACCAGCGCGCAAAAATGGAGGCTCTAGACCCTTCCAGAGCCGAGATATCGGATGTCAAAGTTTTGACCTGAAAAAAAAACATAAGGGGTAACACTGTCGTTTTTGGCCGAAATTTTGACCCCCTCCGATCTTCTTGAAACTCTGGATTCTGACAGAGGGCCACGAGACTTCGACCAGCGCGCAAAAATGGAGGCTCTAGACCCTTCCAGAGCCGAGATATCGGATGTCAAAGTTTTGACCTGAAAAAAAAACATAAGGGGTAACACTGTCGTTTTTGGCCGAAATTTTGACCCCCTCCGATCTTCTTGAAACTCTGGATTCTGACAGAGGGCCACGAGACTTCGACCAGCGCGCAAAAATGGAGGCTCTAGACCCTTCCAGAGCCGAGATATCGGATGTCAAAGTTTTGACCTGAAAAAAAAACATAAGGGGTAACACTGTCGTTTTTGGCCGAAATTTTGACCCCCTCCGATCTTCTTGAAACTCTGGATTCTGACAGAGGGCCACGAGACTTCGACCAGCGCGCAAAAATGGAGGCTCTAGACCCTTCCAGAGCCGAGATATCGGATGTCAAAGTTTTGACCTGAAAAAAAAACATAAGGGGTAACACTGTCGTTTTTGGCCGAAATTTTGACCCCCTCCGATTTTCTTGAAACTCTGGATTCTGACAGAGGGCCACGAGACTTCGACCAGCGCGCAAAAATGGAGGCTCTAGACCCTTCCAGAGCCGAGATATCGGATGTCAAAGTTTTGACCTGAAAAAAAAACATAAGGGGTAACACTGTCGTTTTTGGCCGAAATTTTGACCCCCTCCGATCTTCTTGAAACTCTGGATTCTGACAGAGGGCCACGAGACTTCGACCAGCGCGCAAAAATGGAGGCTCTAGACCCTTCCAGAGCCGAGATATCGGATGTCAAAGTTTTGACCTGAAAAAAAAACATAAGGGGTAACACTGTCGTTTTTGGCCGAAATTTTGACCCCCTCCAATCTTCTTGAAACTCTGGATTCTGACAGAAGGCCACGAGACTTCGACCAGCGCGCAAAAATGGAAGAGGCTCTAGACCCTTCCAGAGCCAAGATATCGGATGTCAAAGTTTTGACCTGAAAAAAAAACATAAGGGGTAACACTGTCGTTTTTGGCCGAAATTTTGACCCCCTCCGATCTTCTTGAAACTCTGGATTCTGACAGAGGGCCACGAGACTTCGACCAGCACGCAAAAATGGAGGCTCTAGACCCTTCCAGAGCCGAGATATCGGATGTCAAAGTTTTGACCTGAAAAAAAAACATAAGGGGTAACACTGTCGTTTTTGGCCGAAATTTTGACCCCCTCCGATCTTCTTGAAACTCTGGATTCTGACAGAGGGCCACGAGACTTCGACCAGCGCGCAAAAATGGAGGCTCTAGACCCTTCCAGAGCCGAGATATCGGATGTCAAAGTTTTGACCTGAAAAAAAAACATAAGGGGTAACACTGTCGTTTTTGGCCGAAATTTTGACCCCCTCCGATCTTCTTGAAACTCTGGATTCTGACAGAGGGCCACGAGACTTCGACCAGCGCGCAAAAATGGAGGCTCTAGACCCTTCCAGAGCCGAGATATCGGATGTCAAAGTTTTGACCTGAAAAAAAAAACATAAGGGGTAACACTGTCGTTTTTGGCCGAAATTTTGACCCCCTCCGATCTTCTTGAAACTCTGGATTCTGACAGAGGGTCACGAGACTTCGACCAGCGCGCAAAAATGGAGGCTCTAGACCCTTCCAGAGCCGAGATATCGGATGTCAAAGTTTTGACCTGAAAAAAAAAACATAAGGGGTAACACTGTCGTTTTTGGCCGAAATTTTGACCCCCTCCGATCTTCTTGAAACTCTGGATTCTGACAGAGGGCCACGAGACTTCGACCAGCGCGCAAAAATGGAGGCTCTAGACCCTTCCAGAGCCGAGATATCGGATGTCAAAGTTTTGACCTGAAAAAAAAAAACATAAGGGGTAACACTGTCGTTTTTGGCCGAAATTTTGACCCCCTCCGATCTTCTTGAAACTCTGGATTCTGACAGAGGGCCACGAGACTTCGACCAGCGCGCAAAAATGGAGGCTCTAGACCCTTCCAGAGCCGAGATATCGGATGTCAAAGTTTTGACCTGAAAAAAAAACATAAGGGGTAACACTGTCGTTTTTGGCCGAAATTTTGACCCCCTCCGATCTTCTTGAAACTCTGGATTCTGACAGAGGGCCACGAGACTTCGACCAGCGCGCAAAAATGGAGGCTCTAGACCCTTCCAGAGCCGAGATATCGGATGTCAAAGTTTTGACCTGAAAAAAAAACATAAGGGGTAACACTGTCGTTTTTGGCCGAAATTTTGACCCCCTCCGATCTTCTTGAAACTCTGGATTCTGACAGAGGGCCACGAGACTTCGACCAGCGCGCAAAAATGGAGGCTCTAGACCCTTCCAGAGCCGAGATATCGGATGTCAAAGTTTTGACCTGAAAAAAAAACATAAGGGGTAACACTGTCGTTTTTGGCCGAAATTTTGACCCCCTCCGATTTTCTTGAAACTCTGGATTCTGACAGAGGGCCACGAGACTTCGACCAGCGCGCAAAAATGGAGGCTCTAGACCCTTCCAGAGCCGAGATATCGGATGTCAAAGTTTTGACCTGAAAAAAAAAACATAAGGGGTAACACTGTCGTTTTTGGCCGAAATTTTGACCCCCTCCGATCTTCTTGAAACTCTGGATTCTGACAGAGGGCCACGAGACTTCGACCAGCGCGCAAAAATGGAGGCTCTAGACCCTTCCAGAGCCGAGATATCGGATGTCAAAGTTTTGACCTGAAAAAAAAACATAAGGGGTAACACTGTCGTTTTTGGCCGAAATTTTGACCCCCTCCAATCTTCTTGAAACTCTGGATTCTGACAGAAGGCCACGAGACTTCGACCAGCGCGCAAAAATGGAGGCTCTAGACCCTTCCAGAGCCGAGATATCGGATGTCAAAGTTTTGACCTGAAAAAAAAACATAAGGGGTAACACTGTCGTTTTTGGCCGAAATTTTGACCCCCTCTGATCTTCTTGAAACTCTGGATTCTGACAGAGGGCCACGAGACTTCGACCAGCGCGCAAAAATGGAGGCCCTAGACCCTTCCAGAGCCGAGATATCGGATGTCAAAATTTTGACCTGAAAAAAAAACATAAGGGGTAACACTGTCGTTTTTGGCCGAAATTTTGACCCCCTCCGATCTTCTTGAAACTCTGGATTCTGACAGAGGGCCACGAGACTTCGACCAGCGCGCAAAAATGGAGGCTCTAGACCCTTCCAGAGCCGAGATATCGGATGTCAAAGTTTTGACCTGAAAAAAAAACATAAGGGGTAACACTGTCGTTT
Source organism: Cyprinella venusta (assembly GCA_038021265.1). Lineage (NCBI taxonomy): Eukaryota > Metazoa > Chordata > Actinopteri > Cypriniformes > Leuciscidae > Cyprinella > Cyprinella venusta. Next base: position 22,722,497 of record CM075886.1, read on the forward strand.
TTGGCCGAAATTTTGACCCCCTCCGATCTTCTTGAAACTCTGGATTCTGACAGAGGGCCACGAGACTTCGACCAGCGCGCAAAAATGGAGGCTCTAGACCCTTCCAGAGCCGAGATATCGGATGTCAAAGTTTTGACCTGAAAAAAAAACATAAGGGGTAACACTGTCGTTTTTGGCCGAAATTTTGACCCCCTCCGATCTTCTTGAAACTCTGGATTCTGACAGAGGGCCACGAGACTTCGACCAGCGCGCAAAAATGGAGGCTCTAGACCCTTCCAGAGCCGAGATATCGGATGTCAAAGTTTTGACCTGAAAAAAAAACATAAGGGGTAACACTGTCGTTTTTGGCCGAAATTTTGACCCCCTCCAATCTTCTTGAAACTCTGGATTCTGACAGAAGGCCACGAGACTTCGACCAGCGCGCAAAAATGGAGGCTCTAGACCCTTCCAGAGCCAAGATATCGGATGTCAAAGTTTTGACCTGAAAAAAAAACATAAGGGGTAACACTGTCGTTTTTGGCCGAAATTTTGACCCCCTCCGATCTTCTTGAAACTCTGGATTCTGACAGAGGGCCACGAGACTTCGACCAGCACGCAAAAATGGAGGCTCTAGACCCTTCCAGAGCCGAGATATCGGATGTCAAAGTTTTGACCTGAAAAAAAAACATAAGGGGTAACACTGTCGTTTTTGGCCGAAATTTTGACCCCCTCCGATCTTCTTGAAACTCTGGATTCTGACAGAGGGCCACGAGACTTCGACCAGCGCGCAAAAATGGAGGCCCTAGACCCTTCCAGAGCCGAGATATCGGATGTCAAAGTTTTGACCTGAAAAAAAAACATAAGGGGTAACACTGTCGTTTTTGGCCGAAATTTTGACCCCCTCCGATCTTCTTGAAACTCTGGATTCTGACAGAAGGCCACGAGACTTCGACCAGCGCGCAAAAATGGAGGCCCTAGACCCTTCCAGAGCCGAGATATCGGATGTCAAAGTTTTGACCTGAAAAAAAAAACATAAGGGGTAACACTGTCGTTTTTGGCCGAAATTTTGACCCCCTCCGATCTTCTTGAAACTCTGAATTCTGACAGAGGGCCACGAGACTTCGACCAGCGCGCAAAAATGGAGGCTCTAGACCCTTCCAGAGCCGAGATATCGGATGTCAAAGTTTTGACCTGAAAAAAAAACATAAGGGGTAACACTGTCGTTTTTGGCCGAAATTTTGACCCCCTCCGATCTTCTTGAAACTCTGGATTCTGACAGAGGGCCACGAGACTTCGACCAGCGCGCAAAAATGGAGGCTCTAGACCCTTCCAGAGCCGAGATATCGGATGTCAAAGTTTTGACCTGAAAAAAAAACATAAGGGGTAACACTGTCGTTTTTGGCCGAAATTTTGACCCCCTCCGATCTTCTTGAAACTCTGGATTCTGACAGAGGGCCACGAGACTTCGACCAGCGCGCAAAAATGGAGGCTCTAGACCCTTCCAGAGCCGAGATATCGGATGTCAAAGTTTTGACCTGAAAAAAAAACATAAGGGGTAACACTGTCGTTTTTGGCCGAAATTTTGACCCCCTCCAATCTTCTTGAAACTCTGGATTCTGACAGAAGGCCACGAGACTTCGACCAGCGCGCAAAAATGGAGGCTCTAGACCCTTCCAGAGCCGAGATATCGGATGTCAAAGTGTTGACCTGAAAAAAAACATAAGGGGTAACACTGTCGTTTTTGGCCGAAATTTTGACCCCCTCCGATCTTCTTGAAACTCTGGATTCTGACAGAGGGCCACGAGACTTCGACCAGCGCGCAAAAACGGAGGCTCTAGACCCTTCCAGAGCCGAGATATCGGATGTCAAAGTTTTGACCTAAAAAAAAAAAACATAAGGGGTAACACTGTCGTTTTTGGCCGAAATTTTGACCCCCTCCGATCTTCTTGAAACTCTGGATTCTGACAGAGGGCCACGAGACTTCGACCAGCGCGCAAAAATGGAGGCTCTAGACCCTTCCAGAGCCGAGATATCGGATGTCAAAGTTTTGACCTGAAAAAAAAAACATAAGGGGTAACACTGTCGTTTTTGGCCGAAATTTTGACCCCCTCCGATCTTCTTGAAACTCTGGATTCTGACAGAGGGCCACGAGACTTCGACCAGCGCGCAAAAATGGAGGCTCTAGACCCTTCCAGAGCCGAGATATAGGATGTCAAAGTTTTGACCTGAAAAAAAAACATAAGGGGTAACACTGTCGTTTTTGGCCGAAATTTTGACCCCCTCCGATCTTCTTGAAACTCTGGATTCTGACAGAAGGCCACGAGACTTCGACCAGCGCGCAAAAATGGAGGCTCTAGACCCTTCCAGAGCCGAGATATCGGATGTCAAAGTTTTGACCTGAAAAAAAAACATAAGGGGTAACACTGTCGTTTTTGGCCGAAATTTTGACCCCCTCCGATCTTCTTGAAACTCTGGATTCTGACAGAGGGCCACGAGACTTCGACCAGCGCGCAAAAATGGAGGCTCTAGACCCTTCCAGAGCCGAGATATCGGATGTCAAAGTTTTGACCTGAAAAAAAAACATAAGGGGTAACACTGTCGTTTTTGGCCGAAATTTTGACCCCCTCCGATCTTCTTGAAACTCTGGATTCTGACAGAGGGCCACGAGACTTCGACCAGCGCGCAAAAATGGAGGCTCTAGACCCTTCCAGAGCCGAGATATCGGATGTCAAAGTTTTGACCTGAAAAAAAACATAAGGGGTAACACTGTCGTTTTTGGCCGAAATTTTGACCCCCTCCAATCTTCTTGAAACTCTGGATTCTGACAGAAGGCCACGAGACTTCGACCAGCGCGCAAAAATGGAGGCTCTAGACCCTTCCAGAGCCGAGATATCGGATGTCAAAGTTTTGACCTGAAAAAAAACATAAGGGGTAACACTGTCGTTTTTGGCCGAAATTTTGACCCCCTCCGATCTTCTTGAAACTCTGGATTCTGACAGAGGGCCACGAGACTTCGACCAGCGCGCAAAAACGGAGGCTCTAGACCCTTCCAGAGCCGAGATATCGGATGTCAAAGTTTTGACCTAAAAAAAAAAAACATAAGGGGTAACACTGTCGTTTTTGGCCGAAATTTTGACCCCCTCCGATCTTCTTGAAACTCTGGATTCTGACAGAGGGCCACGAGACTTCGACCAGCGCGCAAAAATGGAGGCTCTAGACCCTTCCAGAGCCGAGATATCGGATGTCAAAGTTTTGACCTGAAAAAAAAAACATAAGGGGTAACACTGTCGTTTTTGGCCGAAATTTTGACCCCCTCCGATCTTCTTGAAACTCTGGATTCTGACAGAGGGCCACGAGACTTCGACCAGCGCGCAAAAATGGAGGCTCTAGACCCTTCCAGAGCCGAGATATCGGATGTCAAAGTTTTGACCTGAAAAAAAAACATAAGGGGTAACACTGTCGTTTTTGGCCGAAATTTTGACCCCCTCCGATCTTCTTGAAACTCTGGATTCTGACAGAGGGCCACGAGACTTCGACCAGCGCGCAAAAATGGAGGCTCTAGACCCTTCCAGAGCCGAGATATCGGATGTCAAAGTTTTGACCTGAAAAAAAAAACATAAGGGGTAACACTGTCGTTTTTGGCCCAAATTTTGACCCCCTCCGATCTTCTTGAAACTCTGGATTCTGACAGAGGGCCACGAGACTTCGACCAGCGCGCAAAAATGGAGGCTCTAGACCCTTCCAGAGCCGAGATATCGGATGTCAAAGTTTTGACAGAAAAAAAAAAACATAAGGGGTAACACTGTCATTTTTTTTTTTAGCCGAAATTTTGACCCCCTCCAATTTTCTTGAAACTCTGGATTCTGACAGAGGGCCACGAGACTTCGACCAGCGCGCAAAAATGGAGGCTGTAGACCCTTCCAGAACCGAGATATCGAAGGTCAAAATTTGGACCTGAAAAAAAAAACATAAGGGGTAACACTGTCGTTTTTGGCCGAAATTTTGACCCCCTCCGATCTTCTTGAAACTCTGGATTCTGACAGAGGGCCACGAGACTTCGACCAGCGCGCAAAAATGGAGGCTCTAGACCCTTCCAGAGCCGAGATATCGGATGTCAAAGTTTTGACCTGAAAAAAAAAACATAAGGGGTAACACTGTCGTTTTTGGCCGAAATTTTGACCCCCTCCGATCTTCTTGAAACTCTGGATTCTGACAGAGGGCCACGAGACTTCGACCAGCGCGCAAAAATGGAGGCTCTAGACCCTTCCAGAGCCGAGATATCGGATGTCAAAGTTTTGACCTGAAAAAAAAACATAAGGGGTAACACTGTCGTTTTTGGCCGAAATTTTGACCCCCTCCGATCTTCTTGAAACTCTGGATTCTGACAGAGGGCCACGAGACTTCGACCAGCGCGCAAAAATGGAGGCTCTAGACCCTTCCAGAGCCGAGATATCGGATGTCAAAGTTTTGACCTGAAAAAAAAAACATAAGGGGTAACACTGTCGTTTTTGGCCGAAATTTTGACCCCCTCCGATCTTCTTGAAACTCTGGATTCTGACAGAGGGCCACGAGACTTCGACCAGCGCGCAAAAATGGAGGCTCTAGACCCTTCCAGAGCCGAGATATCGGATGTCAAAGTTTTGACAGAAAAAAAAAACATAAGGGGTAACACTGTCGTTTTTGGCCGAAATTTTGACCCCCTCCGATCTTCTTGAAACTCTGGATTCTGACAGAGGGCCACGAGACTTCGACCAGCGCGCAAAAATGGAGGCTCTAGACCCTTCCACAGCCGAGATATCGGATATCAAAGTTTTGACAGAAAAAAAAAACATAAGGGGTAACACTGTCGTTTTTGGCCGAAATTTTGACCCCCTCCAATCTTCTTGAAACTCTGGATTCTGACAGAGGGCCACGAGACTTCGACCAGCGCGCAAAAATGGAGGCTGTAGACCCTTCCAGAACCGAGATATCGAAGGTCAAAATTTGGACCTGAAAAAAAAAACATAAGGGGTAACACTGTCATTTTTTTTTTTTTGAGATTACACTCAAAAAAAAGGGAAGGGTCTAGAGCCTCCATTTTTGCACTCAGGTCTAAGTCTTTATATTTCCTGCTTTATATTTTTGAAGTGTGACCAGGATCTGGTTTTGATGAGATTCACACTGACTGCGGTGTTTGTGTGCGTGTGTGTGCACCTGCTGTCTGGTCTAGTACACAGTAGTGCAGTGCCAGATCAGTGCTGTTTTTAATAAGCCCAGCAGTGTTTATGTGGACTAGTGCGTGTTGGCGCTGATTGTGTCCTCTTCACATCCGTTCCTCCACTCCTCCAGCACCTGACTGCCAACACTCACTTTAGTCCCTAATAATGAAGACATGTTGTGATGGATCCGTGTCAGTATCGGGATTCTGATAACACCTGGTTTGGCCTATACATCCTTTGACCTTCCCAGTTATTTAAGCATCTAAATGTGTGTGTTGTGTGCCGTTATAACCGATCCTCAGGCAGTTTCAGGGGATGTATGTAACACTTTGGCCCACCTTTTTTTGTAGTGAAAGTGTTGGACATATAATGGCATAAATGCTGGGATATCCATACCTCAGCTCATGGAGTGTCTAGAGACTCCATTTTTGCGCTCAGGTCGAAGTCTCATGGCCCTCTATCAGAATCCAGAGTTTTGAGAAGATTGGGGAAACTCAAAATTTCGACCAGAAAAAAAAAACGACAGTGTTACCCCTTTCGTTTTTTTTCGGGTCGAAATTTTGAGTTTCTCTGATCTTCTTGAAACTCTAGATTCTGACAGAGGGCCACGAGACTTAGACCTGAGTGCAAAAATGGAGGCTCTAGACACTTCCAGAGCTGAGATATGGAGATATTTATGTTATGTATAAATGTTCAGGCAACATTTTTCCAGTCTTCAACTGTCTAATTTTGGTGAGCTCTTGCAAATTGTCACCTCTTTTTCCTATTTGTAGTGGAGACGAGTGGTACCCGGTGGGGTCTTCTGCTGTTGTAGCCCATCCGCCTCAAGGTTGTGTGTGTTGTGTCTTTGCTGCTTACCTCGGTTGTAACGAGCGGTTATTTCAGTCGAAGTCGCTCTTCTTTCAGCTTGAATCAGTCGGCCCGCTCTCCTCTGACCTCTAGCAACAACGAGGCATCTTCGCCCACAGGACTGCCATCGCATACTGGATGTTTTTCCCCTTTTTACTCTATTATTTGTAAACCCTAGAAATGGTTGTGAGTGAAAATCCCAGTAACTGCAGATTGTGAAATACTCGACACCAACAACCACGCCATGCCCAAAATTCCTTAAATCCCATTCTGACATTCAGTTTGGAGTTCAGGAGATTGTCTTGACCAGGACCAGATTTGTAACTAGCAGTTTTGTTGCTTGAGGGTGATCTGCTTTAAGGCCTATTTTCTGCTGTATATGAAAGGTAAAGAATGCTAGAGGTGTAATTGTGGTGGATTAGTTAAATGTTCTGTCATTATTTACTCATCTTGCTGTTCCAACCTTGATAATATTTTATGAAATCACCTTAATAGTCCATATACGATGGTTTAATCAAAGTCTTCAGAAATTAGACAAGACTTTTGTCACAGTTTGGTTTGAGGAATAAACATCTACTTTAGTTTTCCTTCTTCTCAAATGTCTCATAACCAACATGTGCCATCCATGGTTAAAATACTTTATATCATCCTGAGGCCCAGAACGTTTTTTTCCCCACCCAAAAGTTTATTTTTCTTCTGCATGTAATCACATTGTTAAGAGCATAAGAAACAAATGAAAAAAAGATATTTTATTCATGTTAGACTATGACCTCTGTAGTGGACACCAGGACTTGATTGTTTCAAAAATTAACAATAAAATGACATGAAATTATATATAGGCAAAAATAATGGCAATATTTGAAAATCGATAATAATTGTTGTTATTATTTGTTTAAATTACATTGATATCTGAATTCATGTCAAAACCTAGACCGCTGCATCCGAGGATGAACGACTTCAAGCCGAATCTGTCCGACCTTAAATTTATTTTGGATAATTTTTAACCCAAAAAAGCTGCAGACTGCAGCTTTAAATTGAATTTTATGACATATTGAATCACCCAGTAATGAAACAAGTGTAGTCTGTGTTTTTGAACGAATGACAAATACAGTAACGATGTAATTGGTACAATCTTTATTTAAAGTGTGAATTGACTTTCAAAAGGTTACTTACTCAATTTTGATCACAACCGTAGACATCAATGTTTATATCCAAACTATAAACTTTTATTCCAATACTATAGACATGACCAAATTGTTGTCGTTTAGGAATAAGACTGTGTCAGGATCGCTATCTTTTAACGGTTAATTGTGCAGATCTACAACAGCAACTTGTTGTTGTCTTATTAGTTGATGATCTGAATGAGGTGTTACATAAAGGAGACAGAGCTGTGGAATGAAAACCACCTTACAAACCTGATTTGCTTCACTATTGGGCCCTTGAGCAAGACATTTATGTTTAGAGAGTGACTCAGCAAGAATGGTCACTTTGAATGAATAAAAACCTTGTTAAATTGGTTGCTAATGTTGAAGAATTGCAAATAAACAGCTGTTTATTGTGTATAAAGACAATTCAGGATTTATTTATTCAGGACCGATCAGCTCCACAGAAGAGGAATCACAGCAAATGTTTTCTTCTTGAGTTTTCCTCATGTTTAGACTTTAGTTACTCGGATTGTAGCAGCTTTATTAAGAAAATGCACTTTAAAAAAGTACATTTAAAGGTGATATGTATTTTTTAGCGGCCTCTATTGGTGATGTTTCAGATTGCAACCAATTTTTCCAAGAGCGATCACACACACACCAGAGAAAGCATCACACGACATGCTGGAAACTCAACAACTTGCATGCTTTTGTGAACATAAAGCAGGTCATCTCAAATATTCTGACATTGATGAGGAGCGACAGACCAACGAGACTCACTGAACTATCACGACACAAATCTATGCAGCCCACTCAGTTACTAATTATTACTATAATTTTCATCCCTTTTGGGAGGGTCCAAATGTTTTCAGACTCTTTGAGAAATGAAGTGATGTGCAGTATGAGTAAAATAGTGCTTTTGAAAACTTTTAAACCTGTTGTTGGAGAGCTGCAAAATAAAAACACCCTAAAAGGCACTTTGAAAACTAATGGAAATGTTGGTAGTACACAAATCATTTTTTGATGCTTATTCAAACCTACTTAGATCACTCAGGTCATTAGGATCACATCAGCTAGTGTTCACTCTAAGCATGGATAGTCTGCTGTTAGCTATTATGCCAGGAGTCACTTTCAGATTCAGACTCTAAACAAACTAGAATTTGGTATTTAAATATGAGGAAGCACAAAGGCGGAATTCCCTGAATCATCCATCACAATGAATAAAAGATCGTTGACCATCACAAAATTGAAAGTGTATGTAAGAAAATAGCTAAAGAATTGAAAATTCCCATTTTGACCATCTTTCCGACTTTCACCACAGTTACTAAATAACTTTTACTACAAGTTACACGTTAATTTCAAATTTTTACACGATAATTTCACCGGACGAGCCCCCAATTTTATGTTACGACCAGACTCGTTTAAAGTCGCAACATACAAGAGGGATCAAATCAGATGTTCAATGAATGAAAAAAAAGTTTTATTCTCTTTAACAAATATAACAATCATCACTCAAAACAAACATACGTCTAGGGAAAAAAATAAGAAACAACAAAAATAAGTAAGTAAGTAAGTAAATGTAATTTATAAAGCACATTTACACACAGTACAAGACTGACCAAAGTGCTGTACAACAAATAAATAGAACAGAAGAAAAAAAAACAGAGGCAATAGTCATCATATAAGCATATAAAACATGAGATTAAAAACAAAAAACCAAAAACAAAACAGGAGTTATAAAATCAGAGCGTACAGCACAGAAATACAAAGAACAAACAGGAGTGCCAGGTTAAGGAACCAGGAAGGCCATAGAATAAAAATAGGTTTTTAACCTGGTTTTGAAAATAGTAATGGAGGGGGCAGATCTAATATCCTGAGGGAGCTGGTTCCACAACCGTGGTGCAGCAACTGCAAACGCTCTGTCACCCCTTTGCTTGAGCCGTGAGCACGGCACACGCAGAAGCCCTTAAAAAAATAAAAAATAAACAAAATAATTACAACAAAAATTAAAGCTACATATTATAAGTATAAGCAAGAAAAGCAAGGGATGTAAAGAGCAGCTCCTGTGAGAAACTACCCCCACAGAGAGTGCTAACCAAATGAAAAACTCAAAGCATTTAAATACTAAATTTCCTAATTAACAATTAACATGGGGGAGTGACTCAAGTCCCACAGACTGCCACCATCAGGTAGAGAGTACACTCAGGGACGTCACAATGTTACACATTAATTTTCACTTACACATTGTACATTACCATACCTACCTACCAGTATTAACTTTCACATGCAGTTACACATTGTCGGTTAAAAACAAGAGAGTGGCTGGTAAATTTTGAAGTCCACAGTGGCCGCCGGTGGACAAAAAAGTTGATTTCCATCCCTGCTTAGTAAGGTCAAGGCTTCATAACAAAAACATCTCAAACAATGTCATATTTGCACTAAAGATGTCAAAACTGAGCAAAAGACACTTAATGACAGTTGTCACAAACATGCATGAACCTTCCTTCATATTCATAACATGTCATGATTATGAAGGCGTCATGTTAGTCTTACACCCCTTCAAGTAAAGTGTAACCAAAGAATGAATCTCAGACAGTTCATAAGAGAAACGTGTGGAGTAATCTGTGTTAGATTCACACTACAACTCACTTCTGCTCAACGTCTTACACATGGGCTATACGCACGCACAAGTTCCGCATTTGACTCAAGGACGCTCGTCCGTTTCCGGTTGTGGAGATTAAAGCGGAGGACAACCAAGGAAAACGGGATTATGGCAGAGTCTTCAAAATTTACTGTCCTCCCGTCTTTGAAATGAAACGTACATACGTTTAGATGTAATTTTATATATAGTTATGTTCATTTAACATCATTTTAAAAAGAAGCTTTGGCTTTTAGAGAAAAATACATAGATGAATGAATCATTCAGTTGCGATCGTCACGATTCTTTTAAGGTTCTTCGCTCATTTTGAGTGTGGTCCGACTCAATTTTGATGCCAGTTAAAAAAAAGTAATATTTTGAACACTTGGACAGACACCACGCCATTCATCCATTGAGAAAAAAAAGAAAATTACTTAATCTTAGTAGCTGTTTTTAATTGTGAAGTCTCATTGTTGATCATAACGACCTGTTTTGGGGCAATACAGAGGGAGAGGACTCCAATATTTTTATGGTCCTTTTTACATCTATATCTATCTATCTGTGTTGTTTGTTGTTGTCATTTAGGAAAAAAGTATACTGTGAAATTTGTTTTCAAACATGGTGGTTTCAAATATAAGAGAAAGTAGTAGTAGTAGTAGGTAGTATAGTTGTGATAATGATAATAGTAATTATAATAATACATATTACAATTGTTAATACAGATTATAAGTAATTACAATAATACATATAGATTAGTAAATAAAATTATTGTGAATAGCCTATACACTATTCTATTCTCTAGGCCTGGGAGCCACTCTACCGCTGCCGGTGAGCACGACCAATAGACCCCCCCACCCCCCAAGTCCAGGCGCCACCAGACCAAGCTCCCCTAGTCTGGTCACGACCTAACAGTACATAAGTCCAGGCACCACCAGACCAAGCTCCCCTAGTCTGGTCGCGACCTAACAGTACATAAGTCCAGGCACCACCAGACCAAGCTCCCCTAGTCTGGTCACGACCTAACAGTACATAAGTCCAGGCACCACCAGACCAAGCTCCCCTAGTCTGGTCGCGACCTAACAGTACATAAGTCCAGGCACCACCAGACCAAGCTCCCCTAGTCTGGTCACGACCTAACAGTACATAAGTCCAGGCACCACCAGACCAAGCTCCCCTAGTCTGGTCGCGACCTAACAGTACATAAGTCCAGGCACCACCAGACCAAGCTCCCCTAGTCTGGTCGCGATCTGACAGTACATAAGTCCAGGCACCACCAGACCAAGCTCCCCAAGTCTGGTCGCGACCTGACAGTACATAAGTCCAGGCACCACCAGACCAAGCTCCCCTAGTCTGGTCGCGACCTAACAGTACATAAGTCCAGGCACCACCAGACCAAGCTCCCCTAGTCTGGTCACGACCTAACAGTACATAAGTCCAGGCACCACCAGACCAAGCTCCCCTAGTCTGGTCGCGACCTAACAGTACATAAGTCCAGGCACCACCAGACCAAGCTCCCCTAGTCTGGTCGCGATCTGACAGTACATAAGTCCAGTTCGGTTGTTTGTTTTCTTTTGTTTTTTCTTTTGGTAATCTGCGGCTTAGACCCTGGTGTGCACCGGCTAGCTCCCTAGCCAGTTACACCACATCCAGCTCAGATATCCGACTACTCTATTTATGTGCATGGCGGAAAGGGATTGGGGGTGTGGGGATGCTACTACCGACCACGTCGACAGGACGTGCCAGTCGCACACACCAACAGCACCCAAAGCAGCTGCCTGACCCAGGTACTTAATATTTGCAAGGAATATAAATGGTTTTATAATATCATTGATACCACCATGCCTACCACCATACTACATAATAATAATAATAATAATAATAATAATAAGATGCCTACTACATAATTATAATAAAAATAAAAAAACAATAATAATACTTAAGCGAATCAATAATATCAAGCAAATCAATAATAATAAAGTTTATTTTTAACATGAGCTATATAGTATAACTTATCATACTATGATATATACTGTATATACACATACGTACGTTCAGTAATTTCAATTTTGAGTCAGGTTATTTTTGTGGTTGTTGACTTTCTTCATTTATCTTTTTAAAGTGTCATCTGACAAAATGTGAGACCTTTTTTACCCTATCATATCTCAGTATTACACCGAACACACACGCTTACGAGTAATTAGCTGACTTTATACACATTTTCACCAGCCGCCACTGTATTTTATATCTAAATGCGCCATATTAGAAAATATTGAGAAATACGAAATACAACTGATCAGAAACACAAATGTTCAGAAAGGATACAGAGGTGGTATGATGCGTCGTGTCAGATCATGGCCAAGACGTCGAATTCCAGCCCGTTCTCAGCTGTCAATCAAAGTTAACCGCCCTTATTTGTCATTTATATCTAAATATGATCTAAACTAATGAGTTAGAAAAAAAAATTCACCCACCTCACAGTCGTCAGGCACTCGGTAGGAACCTATCCAAAAATAGAATAAAAGTCAAACTGTAAACACATGAATTTATGCTGTGAAAACACATTTTAATTTTAACACCAACACATTTTAAAACAGACATTTTAATGTGAGGTCTATGGAGATTTGCTCCCTCTAGCGGATTTTCGATGTATTGCAGTTTTTTCGCACTTCATTTTTCAGATTAGAATTTTGCAGCTTGGGAAATACTCACTAATGCAAGAAAAAAAACTACCGTTATCTATGCTGTTGTCCAGAAACTCCAGTTGGAATTTTCACCCCAAAATGGCGGCCGAGCTCCCGAAGCGCCATCTAGTGGCTGTTACCAAAAAAGCATCAGAGTTTCGCTTCTTGTTCTTCTATTCTCTTTGGTTGAACTCTGACCAATAAGAGCATCGTTTTATACACGTGGCTTGCATAAACACATTTTGGTACGCTTTGAAACGTTGCCTCGTGAAAGCAAACCGAATGAGTGAAAAATTAAATCCAAAGAAAATGACCTACAGGTATGAAAATAAGTTGGGCTTTGCTAATCAGCTTTTCTGATAATCAAGTCATTTTGTGTGAAAAGACAATGGTCATGAAAACAGTGGACTTACTTTTGGAAAAAAATACTTTTGGCGTTTGGTTGGAGAGACGGTGCTCACAAACTTTCTTTGTCAATTGGCTCATTTTGGCTTTCATGGGGTCTATAATAACATTTTCTACCTCATGAATTTCACTGAATATGAAATGAATATCTGCATAAATGGATATTAACGGCTTTAGCTGTGCTTAGCCGCTGGAGTATAACAGAAACCCACATTTTGCTTAACCCTTTACCTGTCACCCCCCTTTTTGATAATTGACATTAAAATGCACTATACGAACTTAAATGGTTGTAATTCAAGAATGCTTTGGAATATAGACCTAAGTTTGGTCTTGTGTTAAAGAAAACAGATTATTGCTAAATTGAAAGCACTTCAAAAAACTAAACTCTGAAAATGTTATGGAAGCTATAAGTTACAGTAAATCAAATATACTTTATTAATATGTTTTTTTAATATGAAATATAGATTTTACAAAATATGTTTCACTATAAAATTACCATAAAATGAAAGCTATATATCTAACCAAGTTGTGTTCCAAATTTGAAGTTGATATCACAAAAATTGAAGTTCCCATGATATTTTGTTTAAGCGTAGTACCAAAAATAGCCACCAGGTGCCATTGAATTCCATTGAATTTAATTCTATGCATTTTGCCATAACAAATTAATAAATTTCTATCCAAATATCACTTCTGTCACTAAATATGGAACCTTGAGACTCAGACCTTTCAGACAATATGTGTTTTGTCAAAATTAGAAAAGGTTTTCATAATAAATTATGAAAGATGATGCCCAAAAGGGGAGGGGCCTATTAAAAAAAATACTGTTTCTATGGTAACGCAACATCCAATTTCAAAACTGTTTTCACAGAATGGATTCTGAGTTTGCAAGCTTTCAAATGATACCTAATTTATGATGACTACTAAATTATGTGAAATAATAATAATAAAAAAATATATTTATATAAAATATTTTATACTTTTTAGAGGACTTCTCACCTTACTTTTTAAAATATAATTTTATATTTTTTATTGGCAAATACTAATTATGTTTTTTTATGAACTTTTAGCACTAAAAACCAAAGTTTCAATTATTTAAAGTGTGTCCGTCGACTTTTTGTGACAAAGGTCAGAAACTCCTGTAATGACGTCGATTTTTTTTTTTGAGGCGCACTCTTGTCATAAATTCATATATTAATGTTCATTCATAATTTGTAATAAAAAACAGACCTAAAATATCTATTTAGGAGTCTTAGACCTTTCCAACGATATATAGTTTGTCATGACTAGATTAGGATTTAATAGTAATATAGTGAAGTTAGGTTGCCCGTATACGGCCAAGTGACAGTTAAGGGGTTAAGCTGAACAATAACTCCTCTTTTGCTCATAATAAATGCTCCGCTGCTCTCAATAGATTGTGAGGCCCAGTGTGTCGCGCAGGTGTCTCTGATTAGCAATTGCTTCAGCGGCCTCGGCATCTCGGTCCGTAATGTTAATAAAACTTCAATACATTAGCTCATTAACATGATTTCTGCCTAAGTCCCATCGATTTGTATCATCAAGCTATGCCTTTGTTTACAATTATCGACTTCTAGTGGCGAAACTTACATACTGTGACTTTAATAAAGAATCAGAATTGACACCAACCTCTTTGTTCTTCAGTGTGTTTCATTCTGGATCTCATGTTCTCAGTGTCCTTCAATAAACTCTGTGTTAGTAGATTTCAGCTCTTCCTGACGGTTTGATGCTCGTCTTCACTTGTAGCTGAGGGGAATATTCCAGCGTTTATTGGTGAACTGCAGTGGGAGGAGCTTCACTGGAGGAGGAGATCTGACAAAATCAATAAGAAAACACTTTACTAATTTACACATTTTAAATGTTCATTTCCACCTTTTCTATCTAGTGAAGTAACTTTTAAGTAAATTAACCTCAAAGGTCGGATTTCACAGACAGGGTTTAGATTAAGCCAGGAATAGGCCTTTGTTCAATTAGGGCATTTAAGTAGCTTTTGGGCTAGGGGTGTAACGATTAGGGCTGGGAAAAGATTAATCGCATCCAAAATAAAAGTTTGTGTTTACATAATGTATGTGTAGTGTGTATAATTATTTTGTATATATAAATACACACACATGCTTGTAAACATTTAAGAAATATTTGCATGTAATGTATATACTTTATATATATTTATACAAAATTAATATTATACATAAATATACATTATTTGTTATATTAATAACACATTTTTTTCTTAAATATATGCATGCATATGTGTGTATTTATATATACAAAATAATTATACACACTACACACACACACATTATGTAAACACAAACTTTTATTTTGGTTGCGATTAATCATTTCCCAGCCCTAGTAACGATACCCTCATGTTAGGATTCGATATCATAATACTGAACTCACGATGTTGCGATACAAGACATATGGTAAAAGGTTAACAAAGAAATTACTGTTGATTAAAATGCTAAATTTGGGATTACAATGGGAGTGGAAATGAAAAGGTTTGGACTTGGTGCTGGAAAACCCACAAACACCAGAATAAAAAGAATTCATGATTCTGAAGCTGATAATACAGAATTATATTAGACGAATATGCTTGCAATTTTATTGGTAACATAGGACAACAGATCTAACGACATAATTAATGAGGTGAAAACATGATTTAAAAAGACTTTTCATCTGCTCTGATAATAGTGAAGATCCATAGACTATCATCAACACTTATTCGACAAGCCATTCAGGACCAGCCGCAGATCATCTCACTTTATTATAAGTATTTGCTTTTAGAAACATATTGTTACAGACTGTATACTGAAAAAGAACAAAAGTGGCTTAGTATTAAAAAATTATTTCTCAAATGATACAGTAAAATTGCAGGAACATAAAGACCAATGAAACCCATCTTTATCAAACATTGTACATCGCCGATATGAATAGTTAATTTTCTAATAACTAACGTTACATTCATAACAAAGCCGTTCGCTAGCATCTTACCGTTTTGTATGCGAGTAACATAGCTACACGTCTTATTTAAGTGTTTTAGTTAGCACACACGAAGAGCGCTGAACATGATAGAAGCCATTTGGAAACGACCGCTTAAAATGTGTTTTTAAACTGTGTAAAGAGTAGTATTTAACACTTACTTGATCGCGGCTAGTTGCACGCGGTTGAACGTGGCCGCCATTTTGGATTTGGGTTGTGATTGGACACTTCCGGTTTTGCTTTACGCCCCTGCCATAGATATATACACTAGACCTCACCTTGGGGCTCTAAGCCTGGGTCCAAACCGCCGCCATCTTGGAACAGGGGTCTTGTCATAGGAAGTAGCTAGGTAACGCTGCTATCTCTGGCTTTACTTCGAATTCATTGATGGTGGCGGACTTTTGTGCAGCGTATGATGTTCACGGATGAAATCTGAACTAGGAAGAATGTTTTTTAAAAAATAAATATTTTTTTTTCCTTTCTGTAATCAATTTTTTTTGGAACAATCCAAAAAAAAAAAAAAACAAGAAAAATCACATTCATGATGATTTATGTTATTTTATTTCCGTTAGACCTGTGTCTACTACATTGACGCTGATGCATTAAAGTGGAGGGGCTCCCCTGTTTCAAGATTGCGGCTCTTTTACTGTCTATGATTCGTTCCAATGAACTGCCGTAGCCAAGGTGAGCTCTAGTGTATATGGTGGCTACCATGAAATGAAAAAATACAAATACAGGGTATGCATAGATAAATAACTTGATTAGGCAACTTAAAATAAATAAACCTGTAAAAAAATGTAAACAAAACAAAAAACATCTGGTTATAACTGTAAATTAGTAACCAAACAGTCGAAGAAATAGTGTATGGAAAAATACTATTATAAGTCAATGATGCCCATCAACTGTTTGGCTACTGACATTCTTTAAAATATCTTATTTGCGTACAACACATTCCTGCCCACTAGGTGGCGAGTCGACCGTGTCCATTAACAACAACAAAAAAAAAACATGGCTGCGTCCATTGCGCGGTCATGCCGCATCGTGTCTACAGTTAAATCACATAACCTATTAACAAAATCATCGTATTCAAGGGCTTTACTCCACCGTTCTTCGTCTACAAAAAGCGGTCTCCTCTTATCCCTGCATAACCGAGGCCTCCTGAAGGAGTCGTTCCCCGAGTATGCAGCTCAAGCCGAGCTCCCGGATCTGCTCCGGTCCGGTCCTCAGACTGTGTACTGTGGTTTCGACCCGACCGCGGACAGCCTGCACGCCGGGAACCTGCTCGTTATCATCGCCCTGATGCACTTCCGAGCCGCGGGGCATGAGGTTATCGCGGTGCTCGGTGGAGCCACGGCGCAGATCGGGGACCCGAGCGGGAGGTCTGCCGAGAGAGAGCGCCTCTCCCCGGCTACGGTGGAGCAGAACGCTCGCGGGATCATGGAGAGCCTCCACCGGATCTTTACCCACCACGAGCTGCACTTCTCCCCGGACCCGAGTAGACTAGGCCGGCTGACGGTGCTCAATAACCGCAGCTGGTACAAGGACTGGCAGGTAGAGATGCCTTTTTTATTTATTGCGTAATCAAAAGGAAATAATACTGAACAATGGACATGTGGGGAAACAGAAAAGGTAAAATAAATAATAATAATTAAAAAATAAAATTTACATAAACCCTAATACAGGATGTTTTCAAAGCTTGTGCAAAGTGATGACTTCATCATACAAAAAAAAGTTTAATATATCATCTAGCTCTTTATTTTCAGAAACAACCTTACTTACAGAAATATTACACAACTGATGAAATGCAATAAGTATGGAAGCTGAAATCTAAAGCCACATTTGTTTACTAATCGATATTAAAAAAAAACTTGAACACATCATATATTATGCCATATATACAGTATAAAAACCATAAAATAATTAAAACACGATTTACTTTACATTATTATAATTAGTAATTTCATTAGTGTTTCTTTTCTTTTTGTTTAGGAAAAAAATATTTATTTATTTTGTTATTATAAAACCATTAATATTATCATAGTCAAACACATTGACAATAAAACCAAGCAGCCTATCTTAAAGAGACGGCACTGATGTCGATGTCGACACTGCCGCTGATGCTTTGAATCTTTTCCCGACACACTCAGAGAAGAGCTTGGTTTCTGCATCCTCCTGGCAGGTGCTGGACTTTTTCTCGGAGGTCGGCCGGTGTTTTCGGATGGGCTCGATGCTCAGCAGACACAGCGTGCAGTCTCGCCTGAAGAGCGCCGAGGGCATGAGCTTCAGCGAGTTCTCCTACCAGCTCTTCCAGGCCTTCGACTTCTACCGTCTGCATCAGATCCACGGCTGCAGGATCCAGATCGGAGGAACCGACCAGCTCGGGAACATCATGAGCGGACATGAGCTTATACACAAGTACAGTGATTTTATATATATATATATATATATATATATATATATATATAATGTATCTGTGTGTGTGTGTTAAAAATAAGACTTCTAGTATTGGTAACATTTTCTAAATTTATAATGAAAATGAGTTGATGGTAGCTATCATCATAGTATGAGTGGCATAAAAATAAAACACGTGGTTGTTAATCTTATTTGTGCAAACGTCATGATACAGCCGGGGCTCTGATGTGGAAGATGTCTTGTTCTTGTGCAGAAAGACAGGAGAGGAAGTGTTCGGCCTGACGGTTCCTCTTGTCACGACCTCGATGGGAGATAAACTGGGCAAGACGGCCGGCAACGCTGTGTGGCTCAACCCCGATAAAACATCCCCGTTTGAGTTCTACCAGTACTTCCTGCGGCTGCCCGATAGCAGCGTCGAAGCGTGAGTCGAAAGCACGTCACTTCGGGACGATTCACTATGAAGGAAAATACACACAATAAACTTGCGGTTGCACTTTATATTCAGTGGCTTTAAGTACTATGTACTTGCATTGGAATTAATTATTAGATGCAATGGATTTTGTCTTTACATTGTACCTGTATTTGAATAAATACCTGCATGTATTACATCATTAATGTAATTAAAGGGATACTTCACCTCTGGAAAGATGAATGTGTATTTAAAATGGGTCATTTATGTAGAAATTATTTTTGAATTTGAAAAGCCAGAAAATGTATTTGTGGCTTATGTGGATGAAAAACAACAACTCCCAGAATGCACTCCCAGAGGCCACGCCTAGCGGCACCAGAGCGCAGTCGTTAAACATCTGCACGTAATATTCCATATATGGTAGTTACATAATCATGTGACATTTCAGGAAGTGCCTGACAAATAGAGATCGCTGTAACATGAATATAAATTTGTTTTGAAGGCAATAAACATGATTGCAATGATATTTGATTTACCGGTGTTTATGTCTGCCAGGTATTTTGATAATAATAGCTATATTCATGATGTAATAGAGAGGGTGTGCAATTTTCAAAGAGTTGAATTCAACTTTCCTTTTGGATGTATTGTGAGTTAATAAATGTAATTGGTGGTGTACACTTGGCACATAATATCAAAATATCGATTAATCGATCGATATAGCCCTGAATCGAATCGAAACTTATCGTATCGTAGAATTTTTTGAGGTATCGGCAAATATCGTATCGTGATTAATTATCTGATAAGATTTACACCCCTAGTGAGTGGTCCATGAACATGCACACGTCTGGTTGCACTTTCGCTTGTCGCCAGAGGGGGCGTAGTTCTGCAAAAACTCAGAGACTTTAATGTAGTACTGACACTAAAATTAGGGCTATCAAACGATTAATCGCATTCAAAACAAAAGTTTGTGTTTACGTAATATATGTGGGTGTAGTGTGTATAATTATTTTGTATATATAAATACACACACATGCATGTATATATTTAAGAAAAATCTGAAAGCATATACTTTATATATATTTATACATAATTAATATTATGTATAAATCTAAATATTTGATATTTTAAGAACACATTTTTCTTAAATAAATATACATGCATGCGTGTGTATTTATATTTACAAAATAATTATACACACTACGCCCACATATATTACGTAAACACAAACTTTTATTTTGGATGCGATTAATCACGATTAATCATTTGACAGCCCTAACTAAAATACTGAAAAGTTTTGGGTGAATTATACACAATACATACGGTCTCGATACATATTGTTGCATTTTTGTATAGCGCTATATTGTTACACCCATAAAGTAATGTCTATTTAGCTCCAGAAACGTTTGTTATCCTCCAGGTACCTGAAGCTCTTCACGTTCCTGCCACTGGCTGAGGTGGAGAAGGTGATGGAGCAGCAGAGACACGACCCGGGCAAGCGGACCGCACACAAACGCCTGGCCGCTGAGGTCACCAAGCTCGTCCACGGGAAAGAGGGCTTAGAAAGTGCTAAAAGGCAAGAGCAGACACTCACTTCTGAAATCATATCACAATCAAGCCTATTTACTTTATAGTGGGGATGCGTGTGACGTCACAGTCACGAAAAGTTC
This sequence comes from Cyprinella venusta, assembly GCA_038021265.1. Taxonomy (NCBI): domain Eukaryota; kingdom Metazoa; phylum Chordata; class Actinopteri; order Cypriniformes; family Leuciscidae; genus Cyprinella; species Cyprinella venusta. Next base: position 22,742,871 of record CM075886.1, read on the forward strand.
AGTAATTGAAATGTGAAACTAATATTTTATATAGACTCATTACATGCAAAGTGAGATATTTCAAGCCTTTATTTGTTATAATTGTGATGATTGTGGATTACAGATATGAAAACCTTATCACAATATTCTAATTTTGAGCCATAATCATCAGAATTATAACAAATGATGGCTTGAAATGTCTCACTTTGCATGTAATGAGTCTATATAACATATTAGTTTCACCTTTTAAGTTCAATTACTGAAATAAATGAACTTTTGCACCATATTCTAATTTTTCGAGTTTCACCTATATGTATAAATGTACTCACACACACACACACAGGTGCACCAATGCTCTGTACCACAGCAGTCTTCAGGCGCTGGAGCAGATGAGTGACACTGAACTCCAGGAGCTTTTCCGAGAGGCTCCGTTCCACGAGCTGTTCCTGGACCCCGGGACGACGGTGCTGGACGCCTGCAGACGCGCACAAGCCATTCCCGAGGGGCCGCGAGGGTCAGAGTCTTGCTAATAATGTTTTGCAACGCTCAGATTAAAAAAGTAACACATTGTTACTTTTTAGCCAAGAGTGACACTTCAAACACTCACGCGATCTCATTCCTGAATACAATCACACGGGAATATTCAGATCCAGAGAGATCAGATGTCATGTTTAGGTATAAATCAGCCTTTTCAACCACACTGTAAAATTATATATGTGTTACAAATATTCATATTATCACAGAACTACTGGGATAAAGGTTTATAGTCTGGATATAAACACTGATGTCTACGCTAGCGAAATTGAGCTGGTTTGAGCCCTTTTTAAATTGTTTAAAGAAAGATGAGAAATACAGGGAAATATTTAAACGGGATGATAGCAGGGTAAAATACGGGAGAATCCCGGGAAGGGTTGACGGGTATGGCAAACGCATGACAGAAAATAATGGCTGGACTGCAAATAAAGCATTTCAGATGCAGAGATTCACTGCCTTTGAGCTTCAGGAACACACACAGCAATGTAAAGGTGCATTATAGGTTCCCTTTAAGAAAAAATAAAGCATTTTCTGGTCTATATTTTAAGACCTAAAGCTGAAAAACACCTACTTTTATTTTGAAATTGCATTTAAGGCTTTTTGCTTCATTTAATTGACTAGTTTATTCTTTTAACTAGGTATCAGATGATCCAGGATGGTGGTGTTTGGATCAACCACCAGAGGGCAGCAAACCCTGAGCAAGTTCTGGTTCTGGGTCAGCACATTCTCTCTAGTGGACTCAGCCTGATCCGAGTGGGCAAGAGAAACTTCTACATCCTAAAGTGGCTTAGTATGTGAATCTCCAACTCGGATGTACACCGTTTTGCATTCAAAATCAACAACTGTGGACCCTGTATGGAACGGACACGATCCTGCAATCCCGGCGCTCGCCAGCAGTGGTCGCTAGAGGATCTGTTTAAACTCATCAAAGACTTGGAAATTATACATTGAATTGAATTGTGCTGTTGAGAAACCCCATATGAATGTCTGTGGAATATATCAAAGACATGAGAACAGACTTTTCCTTGTTTGTGCCTGTTTTATTTGGACAAATTACACGTTTTGATGTGTGAATACGCTCTTGATTTTAAATCACACTGGAAACTGGGTTCTGTTCAACTCTTTAATTAAGTGTGATATTTTAACGTTTTTTTTCCAGTACGGCTTCTGAGGTGAAAATAACATGTTGCAATATGATGTTATATATTACATTAATTTAAATGATCAGGTTTATTTTTAAAGCACATTTAAAAGCAACATGTAGTACTGAAATGATGTACAATAAATTCATAAAAATGCAATCAATACAAATTTATGCAGAATTAAACCCGTTAACACCAAGAACAATAACTATGTTAGTGTCCGCACCAACGCACGATAACGTTTTGTTTATCGCTCTTTTTATTTATTACTTTTTTTCCGTATCACATATTTTAGTAACTATAAATTAGGTATCATTTGAAAGCTTACGAACTCAAAATTCATCCTGTGAAAACCATTTTGAAATTGGATGTTGCCTTACCATGAAAACGGTACTTAAAATTATATTGAGGGCGCCTCTAGTGGTCAGGTTTCCTGGTACAATTTATTTTAGTTACTTTAAAATCAAACCTTTTCTAATCTTGACAAAACGCATATCGTCGGAAAGGTCTGAGTCTCAAGGTTCCATATTTGGTGACACTTTTGTGATTGGAATGATATTTGGACAAAAATTGATTTTGAAAGCATAAAAAAAATCTATATTTTTGGTACAGCGCCTAAACAAAATCGCATAAGCACTTGACTTTTTGTGATATCAAATTCAAATTTGGAACACAACTTGCGTAGATGTATGGCTTTGATTTTAGAATAATATTACAGTAAAAAATATTTTGTAAATACATATTTTAATACATATATACAGTAAAATATTTTAAATGTATTTTAATATGTAAAATACATATTTAAATAGATATATAAAATAAAGAATGTTTAGTACACTGCATTTTTGAATGACATTTTAAACTTCCATAACATTTTCATAATTTTATTTTTGTAGCGCTTTCACTTTACAATAATCTGCTGAGTGTCTATCCAAACTTTTGAAAACTTTCAAAGTTAGCTTGCTATTGTTAGCCTCCAAAAATTGCCTATCCTGCCTTTATGTTATTACAGAAATACTCTGGTAGCTGATCTGTGGAACAAATCAACATTTTTATTGAGCTTTCTTAAATTTGGTGTGTTGACGAGAAATGAGATGGTCATCGGCGTTAGCCGTGTGTAAAGTTGTCAGATTAGAAACGGTATAGCCAAAGACTAGTTAAAAAACGGTTTGTGACACGCCTCATGTGACGCATAGACTCGAGTGTGAGTCTCAGTTCTTGTCAGGATGATTACGAGGTCTAATCTACTGTTGTTCCTGGAAATGTTTTGCCAATTGCAGCTTCTCACTACTTGGAACAACTTATTGTGAATCTCTTGTTGTACTTCCCCATTTTTTTAGTGTCTCATCACCTTCAGATACAAGAGACTAACACATTAGAGTTAATGAATTCAAACATAGTTTCTATGAATAAATGGTTTTGTCACATTAGAAGTATTAGACTAATGAAGTTTAAAAAAGGAATATTAATACCTTTTAGATTTAGTATGTCCAATTCTTATTTGAACATTGGGTTTTACCTCAAAGGATTTCAAGGAAAATAATGAGAAAACTGCAATCGGCAGTGACTCCATTTCACTGATAATCAATCTCAGATTTTTGTTTAGCTAGTTTTACAGTACAGTTTAGGCAAGGAACTAGATTAAATTCTGCCTTTAACATCTTTTAAGATTCATTTAAGAAGGAAACGTTTTCCTGTTATACAAACTTATATTTTCGGTTTCACTGTGAATTTTAAGTATTTGCACAAGATTCCATTGTTCTTTTTTTAACTGTTACAGAACTTGACATTCAACGTCATAAGCCGGTCGATAGTGATTCGCAAATGAATCGCTTGTTTTGAACTGGACCTTTTAAATGATTCAGTCGAATCAATGTGCGCAGCATTTGTGAATCACTCGGCTGTAGGCAAACTTAATTTAGAAGTAAGTAAAGATTTTTTGTTGTTGTTGAGTTAGTTAACACATTCATTAACAACTGAAAACAGCAGAAAGTTATTCGAAAACCCAGCGATATTACGAGCACTGAAACAAAATGCAGCGCTGCGAATTCTGCGGATCAGCGAATCCTTTAGTGAGCCGGTTCAAAAACGAAGCATTCGAACGAACCGACTCGTTCATTAAAGCGATTCGGAGGCTCGTCTAGGGTGTTTGTTGATCTTCTTTCTCTCGGACTGTGAGTGGGGGATGTGCGTTGAGAGAAGGCGGATCTCTGAGGCACCAATCCACGGCGTTCCTTTGGTGGTTTAAAGAGCTCTTTGTGTCAATCACGCGTTTTTTTCGTTCTCTATCCCCCTTCATCGCCATATTGGGCGCAGAAAAGCCTCGCCTTGTTATTTCTCTTCCCCTCTTTTACTACGACGCGCAGTTGACAGGAGTGGCCATCGAGAACGCCTGCTTTTGTTTTGATGATCGTCGCTTGTCCGTGTTTCTCGCTCATGCGGCGCAACCGGGGCGAGTTTAGCCTTAACGCCCGTCGCTTTGGATCGCGTTGACGCTTTATAACAGCTGTTGGCTTTGCGTTTTCGCCTCGAAATGTCCAACGTTCGCTTGTCTAACGGCAGCCCGACGCTGGAGCGAATGGAGGCGCGAGTGTCCGATCAACCCAAACCATCGGCGTGTCGGAACCTGTTCGGTCCAGTGGACCATGAAGAGTTAAAGAAGGATTTCCAGCGGCAGTTGAAGGCGATGGAGGACGCGTCGACGGACGCGTGGAACTTCGACTTCTCCACGCACACGCCGCGCGCCGACGGCAGATTCCAGTGGGAAGCGTTGGATATTCGCTCGGTTCCCGGTTTCTACAGCAGATCCGAGCGAGGGAAGGGCTCCAATCTTCATATGTGCTCCTCTGGGAATAATAACGACAATAATGTGGATGTTAACGGGAATCACGAGTGTCGGGTAACGGAGGAGACGCCCGAGACACCCCGAGAGCCGCGGAAAAGACCCTCGTGTCTCGGTATGCGCGCTCACGCTCACTCTCTCACATCTTATTTATCAATCTGAATTCGGCTGTGTGTAAAATCAATATAATTCAGGATTTTCAAAATATTGCGCGCATCTGAATTTACACTATCTATCTATCTATCTATCTATCTATCTATCTATCTATCTATCTATCTATCTATCTATCCTTTCACACTTTCATGTAATTGCATTTTAACTTATTTTTGAGAAGCCCAACGTTTGACGTAATGCCCATTTAAAATAAATACAAACATTTGCATGTAACTTTACAAGACACATTATAATAGCCTACACAACAACATTAACTTAGTATGCATTTGAGCTTTTGCATGCACAGATAAAATAAGTTTAAATGTAGTTGCATTTGGTGCGCAATGCTCTTAACTTAAAATGAATGATTCAGATTGGTAGATACAAAAAAGTCTCTTAGTGTTAAGTGTGTTTTTTTAACCGATGTGAGATGACAAATGCATGTTTTGACTCATCAGACTCCTCGTGTCAAAGCAAACACTCTCACATCTGTGTGGACGAAGTGACCCGAACGCCCAGAAAACCCAAAAAGCCCAGAAAACATCCCAACCCGACGACACCCACATAAAAACAAGGTGAGCACGATTACTTTGCATCTTCTTATCATTTGAAAAAAAAAAAACGTGATTGGATTAGTACCCAGTTTGCCATTGTTATGATGCACAATGTTAGCGTTTTATTCAAAGCATCACGTAAGTGCACGAAAGGGTTAATATGGTGCATTTACTACGAGAGCTCGAGTTTCCTTCAGAGCGAAAAACATTTTACACGTCAGCAGTGTGTTCACTCGTGAGTGTGTGTTCACACCTGAAGGACGTTTATTATTATTATATGCATGCATTTATCCCCATGCATTGCAATGCAACTCTTAAGAATTGCATGCAAACATAATTAATGTAAATGCAATGTGAAAGTGTGAGCTAGTTGTGTTTAAGTGCAGGTTTCAGGTCTAGGTGGAACATCTGGCGAGCGAGCGAATCTGATGTAACCGTAGGATGATGTTACTCAGTTGCTCACGTGAGGAAACGTCCTGCCAAATCGATATGTCACTGGGCCGCTAGTCAATGAGCAAATAACAGTCATAACATTAGCAATGAAGAGTGTTTTGCTTTGGTGGGACTCGAAACGTTTCATGATCTCATTTTCCAGTGTGTTTTTTTTCCTCCCCAAGTTTCATTCAGTTTTCTGCGGGTTACAGTCTGGTTTGTGGTGCATTCGACTTAAACGTTTACAATATCGCATAAGCACATTAAAGTATTTATAGACCAGAAAATAAATTAGGTGAACGAAAATCGTGAAGTTGCGTAATCTTTATTAAAAGTGCATTTTATACACGGCTGATGTTTGATTTAACGCATGCATGAAGATGTTTCTGAACAATAACGTGTGTTCTCTGATGTTTCCTGACAGATGTCGTCCGCCGTTTGATGACCTCAGTGCTTGCTTGGTGAACGAAAGATTTTTTTTGGGGTGGAAAAGAGGAGCGGAAAATAAAACATATCAACTCTAAGAGTGTTCAAGCACTGAAACAGAAACACTAAAGTTCTGGCACTCAAGAAAAAAAAGCAACTGCGTCTGAACGCGGTGTATGTAGCAGTGTGCAATTAGGTTTAATTTCCTTTTTTGCTCATTTTTTTCTTCTTACTACCTGTGTATATAAATATATATTGGTTTCTTTTCATATGTAGCACATAATTAGTATTATGTTTGAAAAATCTATTTTTTTTTTTTTTTTTGGAGGTGTGAGTTTGGTTTGACTTGAAGAGCCACCATTGCCGTGTGTAGATTATTTCCGAAATGCTGTTTATTATTTGACGTTTTGAAGACGGTGTGCCTGTTTTCATATTGGTGGTGTGTTAAAAAAAAAATATATAATTTTTCAGATGAGGTACACAAAATACCCGTTTTTATTGAAGGGATCCGATTGGATCTGAACATCTCAGCCTGTTTTTTTTTTTTTTTTTTTTTTTTTTAAGGTGATGTAAAAGTTCAAACTCTGAGGTCAAACCTTTGTAGCATCGACCAGTATTACTATCAGGCACTTCCAATGAGGAGAAACATCCATCACCCTCGTAAATTATTTTTTTGTAAGATGTTTCTCGATCATCTATAATTTGAGTGAAATTTTCTACTGATATATTATATTTTTTTTGACTTTGACTCGATCACCCTTGATTTTGCCTTGTTTTTTCACTGCAGAAGTGGGTTTTTTCACCCCACCGAACCGAATGCATCTAAAACACTCTACAAATATAGATTCTGTGGTGAAACCTGATGCATGACTGTATTTATAGAGAAAGTAAATATTAATATTTGAACGATTTACACTGCCTGTGTATTTGTGTACATAACTTTGTAAAAACACTGAGAAAATTAAAACTAACTTATTTATATCAAGCTTTTTTTTTCGAAATTAAAAGTCAAGGTTTGAGTCATTATTTTTGTAAATGCCTTTTTTTTGGTAGATTCTTCCTTTCTGTTTTTTTATTTTGTTGTAATATTATTTTAACAAATTGTAAGAGGTTGCAAACTGAGCCTGATTAAAATATTTGATAAGTGCTTTTTTTTGTTACGTGTGGTTATACAATGTGCTGCAAACAATTAAAAGATAATTAAATTATTTCAACCCACATCTGTCTTATTTGAACATTATATTACAATCTGTCAAAGTACAACCTGTGGGGTGAATTAAATACTACAGAATTAGTTTTTATTTCTACTTAAATAAGGCAAATTCTATATTAGTGCTCAACACTGTAAAAAAAATCAGTAGTTAGTAAAAGATTTGTTATCATAACATTTTTTTCTTTTGTCAAATCAACTAAGTAAAGTAAGTTGAAAAATAATTTCAAATAAAAATATTAATTTATTTAGTTGAGATAACTTATTATTTTGAGTTTCTGAGTTTTCATTGTATTAACTCACTTTTCCCAGTTCAATCAGCTTAAAATTTTAAGGCAACCAGGTTATTTACTTTTTTAAGTTAAACCAACAATATTTTTTTACAGTGAAGGTTTGTAGAAATGAAAGAGTAAATATCCAACTTATATTAAACTTTCTAATACGGGTGTTCCCAGTAATAATAAGGTTGCATTTTCACTGTTTTATCATTGCATGTTGCTAGGTTTAGTAACCACGATACTTTTATAAGATGCACTGTAAAAAGTGATCCTTTGACAACTTAAAAAAATAAATTTAAGTGAGGAACCCTACTAACTTAAAATTATCAGGTGAATAAACTTCATGTGTAATTAAAAAAAACAAAACGTGAAAATTCCACATAACTTAAGTTTTTATGTACCTAATAATTTTAAGGCAGTGGGTTTCCTCACTTTTTACAGTCTACACAGTATCTAATGTATTATTTAAGTAAAGTGTATTCACTTTAAAAGCATGGTGTTATATTGTTGGACTACAATATACTTGAAACAACGTATTCAACTTAAGCAGAAATGACTAACCAACACTAGGTTAACACTACATGTCCTGATGCTGGAGAAATGCAGGATTAACCCCTCAGTCATTTGTTCGAATTACAGTATTTTTAGTTTCTACCTTTTTTCTCATTACTGTAATTCCGTAAATTACTACAGACTATTAAACTGCTAATTTTCATTTACCTTAAAGAATTGTTACATTCTAAAAATTTAAAAAATCATGTGAAAGAACTTCTTTTCGTCAAAGAAAATATTACTTTGTATCAAATGAAATCACTGAAACTGTAAAGATGAAAAGTTTCATTTTCTGAATTGGTGTTTAATGCTGGTGATTTTACTCTAAGTGTGTTCTGAGTGACAGTGTGTGTTATCTCGGTAAGGGTTTTGAGCGTGGAATGAGTTTTGCACGTGACGTGAAGTGTTTAGCTCAAACAAAAATAATACACTTTTTTTTACCTGTAAAAATGCACTATTTTATATTCAAAAATATATTTTTAGCAATTCCAGAAAATACAATCCTTTAGTTATGCAAGAATCTGGAGAAATAAAAATGATTTGACGTCCACGCCCTGCGTGACCTTTCTTGACTAGGTTTGGCAAGCAGGCGTTCGTGTCATTTAGCCGTCTGAATGAAACACACACATGCCAACGGTTAGTCACAGCGCTGACTCAAACACAAACTGACAGTGGGAGTGGCGAGAGGCACAGGTGCTCCTCACTATTTCTGTTTTACTTCATTAACTCTCTAACGTCTCATTTTCAAAATCATCTAATCACAATTATGCTTTTTGTTTGCTGTTCCACACAAATCAACAAAATGCGTTTCAGTCAAACGTGTAGCTAAGCTATATAAATGTCAAATTTAATTTGCATGACAGAAACATTGTAAGTGTGGGGGTACGTCACTCTTCACTCGACTCTCTCATCCACGACATTGTTCTGACACTCGCCAAAAGAGGCGAGAAAAAAAGCCACGTGATACTTTAATGGCTGGTTTGAGTGTGCCAAGCATAGCACAACGTGTGTTTATTCATGTGGCATCAGTTGATCTGCCCGAGAGCGTCTTTACCGCCGAGATCAGGGACGAGCAACAAACACCGGCGTTTTGGACAGACGGAGGGAATTTCGTAGAGTTTCCAATCCAAGTGCGGATGTTACGACTTGACCTTTATGAAATGCAATTAGAAACTGACAGGTTCAGCGCTCAGTGCCCAGTCGGGTCGAATCGAGGCAAAACAGCGGGCCTGTGCCATTCGCATCCTTTACAAACATTGCAAAAGTATTGTAAAACTCTTCAAAGTCTGCAATCAAAAGAGAAATTTCAATATGAACTCAATCACTGAATCCTTCCAGAAATGCTATTCATGAGGTCAGTACTAAAATATAGTATAGTTGTATTTCCAGCTCAAATTCGCAAAGCACGGTCACTTATTTGAAATATTTGTTAGGTTGGTTTATTTGTGATTGAACAAAAATAAATAAACATTTGCTCGACGTAAACTCAAAATATCAAGAAAGAAAGTCTCTAGAATTGTGATTTTTTTTATTTATTTATGTATTGTAAGGTGGGACATGGTGAAGGAAAAAAATATGAGATGGGTGGAAAAATTGTCAACGCAAAGTTGTGAGAAGGAACGCAACATTTTTGTGAGAACGCAAAAGTTTAGTGAGGGAACGTAAAAGTTTCTCAGGAGAACGCAAAAGTTTAGTGAGGGAACGCAAAAGTTTCGTGGGGAAACGCAAAAAGTTTCGTGAGGAAATGCAAAAGTTTCGTGAGGAAACGCAAAAGTTTTGTGAGGAAATGCAAAAGTTTCGTGAGGAAACGCAAAAGTTTTGTGAGGAAATGCAAAATTTCGTGAGGAAACGCAAAAGTTTTGTGAGGAAACGCAAAGGTTTCGTGAGGAAACGTAAAAGGGTTTCGTGAGGAAACGCAAAAGTGTTTCCTGAGGAAACGCAAAAGTTTCGTGAGGAAACGCAAAAGTTTCGTGAGGAAACGTAAAAGTTTCGTGAGGAAACGCAAAAGTTTCGTGAGGAAACGCAAAAGTTTCGTGAGGAAACGCAAAAGTTTCGTGAGGAAACGCAAAAGTTTTGTGAGGAAACGCAAAGGTTTCGTGAGGAAACGTAAAAGGGTTTCGTGAGGAAACGCAAAAGTGTTTCCTGAGGAAACGCAAAAGTGTTTCCTGAGGAAACGCAAAAGTGTTTCGTGAGGAAACGCAAAAGTGTTTCCTGAGGAAACGCAAAAGTGTTTCCTGAGGAAACGCAAAAGTGTTTCCTGAGGAAACGCAAAGGTTTCGTGAGGAAACGCAAAAGTTTCATGAGGAAACGTAAAAGTGTTTTGTGAGGAAACTCAAAACTTTCGTGAGGAAACGCAAACGTTTCTCAGGAAAACTCATAAGTCATAAGTCTCCAACTCATAAGTTTCGTAAAAGAAATGCGAAGTTTCTCGTGAGAACGTTAAAGATTTGTGAGTGAACGTAGAATTTCTCAAGGGAAGGCAAAGTTTCTCGAGGGAACGCAAAGGTCTCGTGGGGAAACGCAAAAGTTTTGTGAGGAAATGCAATCTTTCTCGTGAGAACATTAAAGATTTGTTAGGGAACGCAGAATTTCTCAGGGAACGCAAAAGTTTTGAGAAAATGCAAAAGTTTTGTGAGGAAAGGCAAAAAGCAATCGCAAGTTTCTCAGGCAACGCAAAACATTTGTGAGGGAACAGAGCCACACTGACACAATGTTTCCCTCACCATGTCCTTTTAAGGACTCCTTACAAATGTGACACTTAAATGCAAAATAAATCTCGTGATCTATGAAAGAGCAAAATCTAAGCAATAAAATATCCAGCGCACCCTCATTCAGCAATTTTTTTAGTGATTAAGGCCAAACTGACATTTGCACATGAACTGGTTCCACCGGAACGGATGCATAGACCAATACAATCAAACCTTTTAAAACAACAAAAGCAAACCGGGATTAAACGCACATGATGAAAACAGGAAGACACCTGCACCCGTGCTTTGAGGTCTCGTGAGGCGCAGGTGTGTGACCTCAGCCGTCTTTGTGTTGTGCACTTCGCAGTCGAGAGGTTAAAGCGCTCTTCTGTTGTGTCTGGGACTCGTATGGGACAAAAACAGCGTCATGTCATGTAGGGTTTGCCCTCGACATCAAGCGGAGACTCTTTGACCTCGTCCAATCAGAAGCGAGGAAACTCAATACGGCCAGAGCATAAAAACACCCCAGCCCTGTTCAGTGTGTTTTAATGGGCAAAACGTAAATTTCCTCTTCATTGTTCCATGGAAAGGACATCAACCGCAGGGAGTCCATTGAGTCACGGGCAGAACTGGGAGGACACGGTCAGAAAGAGCTGGAAATAAAACGTCTGTGGTTTCAATTCTGTGGCTCCTTTCAATTTCAGTGGTTTGGGAGGCGATCATTATGAAACATAATGAGCTGGAAAGCAAAAAATTGTGTAAAGACGTGACACAAAACAACTAAACGTTCGTACAAGGTTGACGGGGAATTAGCACACAATGAGGCTTTGTTGGTCTTTGTGATACTAAAGTAAACACTACTAACTATCCGAGTCTCAGATCAGTCAAAAGCACATTATAGCTAGAAGTTAAAAGGGTTGCTTAAGAGATACTTCACCTAAAAGAATTAGCCTAATATTTACTCACACTCACGGTTCCATGAAACTCTAGTTATTTTACACAATCTCTGTTCTTCTATACGGTGGAAATGATGAGAACAGAAAAGCAAAAACGCCATATAAGCATCATAACAAGGGTCTTACAATATTATTGTGTGAAGTTTTGTTGAAATAGTGATAAAAGCGCATATTTACCAAAAATCTGCTTATATTCGGATTTAAAAAATGAATCAACAATGCAAAAATATTGCTTGAAACCATTAGATATATGCAATAGGAGAACATGTCTTTATGCAGAATGACTTTGAAATAAAAAGGATACATTTTGCAAATATGATATAGATGTAAAAAACACAACTAAATCGTTTGATCTTGATCAATCAAGACAGTCACAATTGATTAAAAAGTCATAATAAGACTTTTATGATGTCAATTTACAATGATTGTGATTTAGTATGTCGATATCACCTTTTTTAATAGATATAACTACTATTTCATAATTTCAGCAATCATATGACTATTTACTTCGTAAGGGAGCGCAAAAGTTTTGTGAGGAAACGCAAAAGTTTTTGTGAGGAAACGCAAACGTTTCTCAGAAGAACTCAAAAGTTTTGTGAAGGAAATACAAAGTTTCGAGAACGTTAAAGATTTATTAGGGAACACAGAATTTCTCAGTTTCACGAGGAAACGCAAAAGTTTCGTGAGGAAACACAAACGTTTCGTGAGGAAACGCAAAAGTTTCGTGAGGAAACACAAATGTTTCGTGAGGAAACGCAAAAGTTTTGTGAGGAAACACAAACGTTTCGTGAGGAAACGCAAAAGTTTCGTAAGGAAACGCTAAAGTTTCGTGAGGAAACGCAAACGTTTCTTGAGGAAACTCAAAAGTTTCGTAAGGAAACGCTAAAGTTTCGTGAGGAAACAAACGTTTTGTGAGGAAACGCAAAAGTTTCGTGAGGAAACGCAAACCTTTCGTGAGGAAACGCAAACGTTTCGTAAGGAAACGCTAAAGTTTCGTGAGGAAACGCAAAAGTTTCGTGAGGAAACGCTAAAGTTTCGTGAGGAAACGCTAAAGTTTCGTAAGGAAACGCTAAAGTTTCGTAAGGAAACACAAAGGTTTCGTGAGGAAACGCAAAAGTTTCGTAAGGAAACACTAAAGTTTCGTGAGGAAACGCAAACGTTTCGTGAGGAAACGCAAAAGTTTCGTAAGGAAACGCTAAAGTTTCGTGAGGAAACGCTAAAGTTTCGTGAGGAAACGCAAAAGTTTCGTAAGGAAACGCTAAAGTTTCGTGAGGAAACACAAACTTTTCGTGAGGAAACGCAAAAGTTTCGTAAGGAAACGCTAAAGTTTCGTGAGGAAACGCAAACGTTTCGTGAGGAAACTCAAAAGTTTCGTAAGGAAATGCTAAAGTTTCATTAAATAATTCAAAAATTTCGTGAGGAAACGCAAAAGTTTCGTGAGGAAACTCAAAAGTTTCGTAAGGAAACGCAAAAGTTTCATGAGGAAATGCAAACGTTTCGTGAGGAAACGCAAAAGTTTCGTAAGGAAACGCTAAAGTTTCGTGAGGAAACGCAAACGTTTCGTGAGGAAACTCAAAAGTTTCGTAAGGAAATGCTAAAGTTTCATGAAATAATTAAAAAATTTCGTGAGGAAACGCAAAAGTTTCGATATAACTACTATATCATAATTTCAGCACTATGTGTCATGAATATGACTATTTATTTACTAAATCATTTTTATTTTTATGTGATGAAAATGTGCTTCCATAATAAACCTCCATGAACATAAACGGAAACAATTCACTTCACCTGAATAAAATACATGTCAAATGTGATTATTATAATAGGGCCTGATTTTATTTATGATTAATCACAAACTAATGAAGATTACTAACTTTACTCTCAAAACCTGTACTGTTGTTTCAGGACGGTAATTACTTAAATTACTTTCACTTTTACCTTCCCCTGAAAGAACATACTTTAAATATTTCCATGAAAAATGCATATGAACAGCACTTCTCAACGCCAGACGAAAAGCATCATGTTGACCAGAAGACGTATAATAATACAGTTTTTCCTTTGAACGAGCTTTCACGTCCGTCCACACACAAACTGCAGGAAATACTCAGGTATATTATCTGATTTCCTATTAAAGCTCTCCGCGTTTCACTTGTTTCGGGACAGGAAACACCAAACCTTAACCTTTAGTCTCAGATCAAGTCAGGCCCTTTGGCAACGAATGAGAATACTTCTCATAGTTTGGAGAACGTCCTGTCCTGTATGCAGGATCTCGACACTGTGTCTAAGTTGAAGAATTTGTAATCTGAATGCTACAGTCTTTACAGATTTAACAAAGACAAAAAAAACAAAACTATATTTCCTGAGTGCTTCATATTCATAATGCAATGGAAGCCACAAGTCTCGAACCCTTTCCTGTAAACAAGTGTCTGTGCAGTTCATTGAAATCTCTGAGCTTCCCCGTTTGGTTTCCTCCTGAGACCACAACGCACGTCATTAGATGAAATTCTCAATAAATGACTTGTGTGTGACCTCAGCCGGCTGGCAGAGCAGTCACCGGTGGCTGTGAAGAGGATTCAGGCCAGACTGATGCTCTACTCTACTGTAACGTGTGGATTACAGTAACAGATCTGACGCAAGCCCTGTCCTCGCACGTCTCGGTCACGCTTTTGAGGAAGTCAAGTCACCTTCATTTATACAGCGCTTTTACCAATATAGAGCGTTTCAAAGCAGCTTTACAGTGATAACAGGAGATTACAGTAACAGAGAGAGTTTAGGCTTTACAGCAGCTCTAGAATCAAGTTATAGTCCAGCTAAAGTGTTGCAAAAATCATTAGTTCATCCCAAAATGAAAATTATGTCATTAATGACTGACCATCACGTCGTCCCAAGAGCTCCGTTCGTCTTCAGAACACAGTTTAAGATATTTTACACGTGTATATACATATATAAGAAGATATTTTACACATGTATATACATATATATATATATATAAGAGCCGTGACTTAAGATTAATTAATTACACCAAAAAATTAACGCATTTTAATCGCACTTATTTTTGCACCGCGGAACCTTTCTCACTGGATTAGTTTCGGCGGGCCGATAATACTGGAGCACCAACTAGCGTTCATGACTCTACAGTCTCTTCAGGCAACTAAACAACACCACAGTGAACATGAACGAAGAAGCTGACGAGACCGCTTTGGTTGGTCCCGTGGATGGGAAATTTTGTTATAAAAACGAATGGATGGAAGTGTCATTAAGAGCATGGTTGTTGTGTGCAAGCTATGCAACAAGGAATTCGCAGATCACATCGACCCTCGAGTTTCACCTCGGACTTGGTTGAACAAAAATAAACAATATTTTGTTGCTTAAGCTTATGTATTCAGTCATTATTCAATGGTAGGCTATACTAAAAATCCATGTGAAAAAAAAAATATCTTCTCACTGTTCTCAGTTCAAATATTTGTGCAATTAAAATGAGATTCATTTCGATTAATTAATTTTAATCGAGTCCCGGCCCTAATATATATATATATATATATATATATATATATATATATATATATATATATATATATATATATATATATACACTAACAGACGCACCATACGTCACTGAACGCGGATCCATAACAGAACAGGAAGAAAATACAATGCTGAATAAAGTCGTAGTTTTTGTTATTTTTGTACCAAAATGTATTTCCGATGCTTCAAAACATTGTAACTAACCCACTGATGTCACATGACTACTTTGATGACGTCTTTATTTCCTTTCTGGACAAGGACCCATGAGTGCGCTATTTGGGTCCAGGCAGTAACATTACAAAAATATGTTCTAACGTTTTGCTAATGTTCCCATTAAGTTTTTCAAAGTGTTTTAAAAGTCCGTTTTTGTGGTCATGTAAAAGTTAAAGGTGTATGACATTCTTCTTTAGTTGACTACAATCAGAGTTGTATTAAAAATACAGCACGTTTATGATAAATAGATACTTTTTTTTTTTGGGGGGGGGGGGGGGGGGGGGTGAACAGCCCCATACAAGGTAGTCCCTTGCAGGAAGTAAACAACACGGCAGCAAACTACATTGTAGAACAGAGAGAATATAAAAACATCAGTCATTCATTGCCATAAATCACTATTATTAAACATGCACCTGACAGACAGAATCTATGACACACACACACACACACACACCCTGTCTGGCCAGGCTTTCAAACATCTCCAGATATCTCCAGCTGTCGCCAGCTCTGGCCTGTAGTGTTCATTACACGAGCTCACCTGCAGCCAGGCGAAGGCTTTATCAGCTCGAGCTCCTGAAGCACGGCGCTTCTGAACACACTTCATTATCCGTCCGCGATAATCTGCTCAGCTATGCGTGCGTGCGTCAAAACATCACCGTTACACCCGGGTGACCTTTTAATGAAGACTTTTCACTGGACATTCCAAAGACAATTTTTGGATTTAAGACCAAAAAAACTTCAACCAAAAAATTAAATAAACATATACACATAGTTTAATTCACCACGTTACCACACACTTAATTTAGTAGCCTAAATAAATAAAATATTTAAACAGATTTTAAGCAGGGCAAACTTTATAGTTTATATTTTAGTTAGGCTGGTAGCTGACCAATCAGTTAATAAAGGAGACAAAAAATGATCAAAAACAACTAATACTTTTGTTTATTATAATATTTTTACTTTTGTTTATTATAATATTTTTTTTTTACATTTTCTAGAAAAAATAAATAATATATAGGCTATATATTTTAAAATGTCGTTTTGTTAAATGTTTTGTTGGCAGTGAAAAAAAAATTATAATATATATATATATATATATATATATATATATATATATATATATATATATATATATTAGGGCTGTGAAAAAAATTAATTGTGATTAATCGCATCCCAAATAAAAGTCTGTGTTTACATAATATATTTGTGTGTGCTGTATATAATTATTTTATATATATAAATACCTATGCATGCATGTATATATTTAAGAATTATTTGCGCTTAAATTCTGTATATATATATATATATATATATATAAATACATAATCGATATTATATAAATATTTTATATATATGAATAACACATTTTCTTAAATATATACATGCATGTGTGTGTATTTATAAATACAAAATAATTATATACAGCACACACAAATGACTTTTATTTTGAATGTGATTAATCGCAATTAATTTTTGCACCGCCCTAATATATATATATATATAATTTTTTTTTTTTTTTTTTACATTTTCCAGAAAAATAAATAAGACATAGGCTATATATTTTAAAAATTTCGTTTTGTTAAATGTTTTGCTGGCAGTAAAAAAATATATATAATAAAAAATTACATAAATTATAATTATCAAATTATATCCAGAAATAACAGATTATGTATCCGCGACTTTCCAAATCAGTAGAAAAGTCATGGAGAGCCTATTTTAAGATCTGACCTGTGAAGTGTTTCGGACTTTATCATGTCCTTCTAGGCTGATGATCGACCTTCTCATGAAGATTTAAAGAGCTTTAATAGCAGCAGCTGCGACATGATGCACACGCACCTTTTGCTTTCTGAGTGTGTGTGTCCAGTCCACAGCAGCTGTTCAACCCTCGTTTCTCTGATTCTCCTCGGGACGCCAAGCCAGCACTGAAGTGTTTCCAGGCCTGCAATCCTCCTCGCGTCTGGAAGAGAAGTCCACAGCAATGCGACCCAGTTCACCACACACCCCAGTCCAGTCCACACGTGTGCCCAATAACAGCATGATGTGTTTCCAGTGACATTCCCGCAGCTGTACAGCAGACTGAGTGAGGACGGGCACGAGCGACGATGGGCCATGTTTTAGGCCACGCTTATTTAACGCAGATAATGTGCTAAACTTAATTTTTGCAACGGAAAAAAAAACATTTCGTGCAAAAATAGAAAAGGAAATGGAATCCTCACGTAATATAGTAGCCTAAATGGCAGTATTTAGGCTAGGCTACTCTTTACTTCTCGTATGTCCGTTTTGAGCCATCTTCCTTCACATGACCTGTTGAGGCAGTCACATGACTTTTTTTAATGCACCTCTAGGATTTTATAAATCTGTTTTTCACGTTTATATATTTATTTTTTGCCAAATAACACATTTTCCCTCCTCAAATAAGCATAAACATTTATTTATTTATTTATTTGCAACTTGCAACCTGGTCAGTGACAATGTTTTCAAAAAACAACAACTGTATTAACTTTACCTCGGTTTTCATACAAAGCTGTGCAGCTTTATGACGTGGAATAATACAACAAATATTTTAATAATTATATATAGATTTAAAACCATTGTTTTTCATAGAAATATATTAAAAACTATATAATAAAATATATTATAAAATCCTTTTAATTTATTTTATTTTTATTTCCATGAAAACCTATATGAGATACATTTATATATATATTTATATAAAAAATATAAATTTAATTATATATTAAATCCTTTTTATTTATTAAATAATTTTATATAAAATATAAGAAAAAAATTGATATAAAATATAACTATATAATATATATATAGGTTATATAAATTAATCCCATATAATTATAAACAAATTAAATGTAAATCAATATAAATGTATCTATAAAAAACAGTAATTTTATATATCATACCACATAGATGGTCTATAGTCACAAATCAGGCCTCCAACTTAAAGTCAATTCAGATTTTCACTTTATCATGCAAGAAAGAGAAAGAACAGACCTGGATCCATCCTAGCGTGGATGGATGGACAGATGGACATACAGATGGGTGGATGGATGGATGGATGAATGGAAGGAAGGACAGATGGATGGATGGATGGATGGATGGACGGACGGATGGATGGACGGATAGCTGGACGTACGGATGGATGGATGGATGGATGGATGGATGAATTGATGAATGGACTCATGGATGAACTGATGGATGGATGGATGGAGGGATGAACGTCTCACTGCTGCCCCTCCGTCCAACACAACAACAGCCGCCAGTGCCGCCTGTTCCCGCTCTGCTATTTGTGGAGGTGCAGCTGCCGCCCCCCCCGCCTCACACCTGTTCCCCCCAGTGTCTGCTTTCACAGGCTCCACTGCTGCTCGGGGCCACAGGGGCCCCAGTGACGGCACACGCCCCGGGCCTGTCATCGGCTCAAACAGGCCGCATTATGGAGGAGGTGGACGATTTCTCTTTTTCAGCCATCAGCAAACCTGCAGTGCTCCTGAAGAAGTGGACTGATGAGTTTGACCCAATCGGTATATAAATAAAACCCAATATATAAATAAAATAAATAAAACCCAATATATAAATAAAATAAATAAAACCCAATATATAAATAAAATAAATAAAAAATAAATAAATATATATAATAATTAAAAGTCAGTGTCTCTAAGGCCGATTGGGTCAAACTCGTATATTTATATATATATTTAAAAATAATAATAAAAAAAAAATATATATATATATATATATACATAGCAGATTATCTATTCAAAAATG
Source organism: Cyprinella venusta (assembly GCA_038021265.1). Classification (NCBI taxonomy): domain Eukaryota; kingdom Metazoa; phylum Chordata; class Actinopteri; order Cypriniformes; family Leuciscidae; genus Cyprinella; species Cyprinella venusta. Next base: position 22,762,131 of record CM075886.1, read on the forward strand.
TTGCAAGTTACACTGTAAAAACAATTTGTTTAAAATTAGTTAAAAATGTAATTTCAAATTTTAACCCAACTTTCACTTTCAACTGTTTAATTGTATTTTGAACCCAAAATTTGGGTTCAAACAACCCAGTATCTTATATATATATATATATATATATATATATATATATATATATATATAATTTGAGTGTCAAATATGATCATCAGGTGGAAGGTTTATTTGTGCTTCTTTTAATCATCATTGTATTGCATTGCATTATGTTTTAAAATTTGACCATTTAAATTTCATCACTAAGACAATAATCTTATAATATCGGCATATATACTGATTACTAATAGGCTGTTTATTAGTATGTTATGTAAGTATCTGCTATACTGTTATGAAGATCTCATTCATTTGCCATATACACTCTAAAAAATGCTGGGTTGTTTTAATCCAACTTTGGGTCAAATATGGAGAACCCCAAACGCTGCTAAAATCTAACCCAATGGCTGTGTTTGTCCATATCTGACTCAAAGTTGGGTTAAACCAACCCAGCGATTTTTAGAGTGTAAATATTAACAACTGCACTAAATTACATATTTTTTCTTTAAATAAAATTGAGCTGTTTTTCTTCTTCAAAATTTGAGCTCCATATTTATGCGCCCGACGCATCCAAAAGTTGATATTTCAGGCAATATGTCAGGCTTTACGGGGTTAAGGGAGATAGAGGGAAATATGAGTATGTTTTCAGCCTTGAAAGATGTTCAGCAAGCAGAACCGGCATTAAAGAGAATCACTCATCAGCCGAGGACAGATGTGGTGATCCGACACATCAGACCAGTGTGTGTCCTGCACACTTCTCCTTCACAGCCTCGAAAACCAAACCTGCAGGTCTCTCAGTCGCATGTTCTGGGCTTAGAAACGGGGTTTGCTGGAGAGAAATAAGCCGATGGAAACAAGTCATTTTCAATTTCTCCAGCTCCAAACTTTAATCATTCACACATGACGTGTGACTCAAAGCGTGACAGGTACCGGCCAAACTGCAACACGATACATAATTAAATGCATGTTTTATTTACACTATAGTGTTCTGGAGCGAATGATTACAACAGATCAGTTGATATGAATCCAAACCCTCAGGACTACATATATAAGGCATTACTACAATATTTACATTGCTTTTTGTTTTATAAAACTGTGCAGAGTCGTGTGTCAGCAGCAGCGAAAAAACACAAGAGCTCATCCAGCCATTAAACGCCCTCTTCTTCAGGGTTTCAGGTGATGAGTAATATAGAAAATACCAATAAACAGACACCTGTGACCGCATGTACATGCTGGGTTGTTTTAACCCAAGTTTTGGGTCAAATATGGACAAACCCAAATGTTAAAAATGTAAAAATGTAATTAAAAAAAATGTAACCCAATGGCTGGGTTGTCCATATTTGACCCAAATTTGGGTTAAAACAACCCAGCACTTTTTAGAGTGATGTGATAATAAATGTTTATTATTATTATATGAATAACAATGATGGAAGGTTTTAAATACACTCTAAAAAATGCTGGGTTGTTTTAACCCAAAATTGGGTAAAATATGGACAAACCCAAATGTTGGGTTAAAAATGTCATTTAAAATTTTAACCCAACATTTGGGTTTGTCCATATTTGACCCAAATTTGGGTTGAAATAACCCAGCATTTTTTAGAGTGTAGTATACAGTGTAATAAATATTATTAAAAATGTATTTTATAATATTTATATAATGTATTACATTACTGTTCAAAAGTTTGGGGTTAGTAAGATTTTTTTTTTTTTGAAATAGAAATTAATACTTTTATTCAGCAAGAAAACTGACATTTATAATGTTACAAAAGACTTTTTTCATGTTAAGAAAAAAGTTATGATTAAAAATCTGAATGCTGAAAACATGCATCACGGTTTCTACAAAAATATGAATAATATTAATGAAAGAAAAAAGTAATGATGCTGAAAATACAGCTTTGATCACAGATATAAATTACGTTTTAACATATATTCGTATAGAAAACAGTTATTTTAAATTGTAATAATATTTCACAATTTTACTGTTTTTACTGCAATTTTAATTAAATAAATGCAGTCTTGGTGAGCAGAAGAAAACATAAAAAATCTTACTGACTTCAAACATTTGAATGGCATATTTTTTAAGATTTTTTAAACCTAATATTTTTTATTGCACTTATTATTATACTCAATAAATGTGTAAACTATTTATTGTGCATTGCCTTATTTTTTATATTGCTGTTGTCGACATTTAATAAAACCAATGAGCTGTCAGATAGAGTGATTTTACCGTGTTTTTCCTTCATGAAAAAACAGAAAGCATTCATTGTTAATTCTGTGCCAGGCGAACGGCCAACGGACGAACATGTCTGGAGAAGAGATCCGGGATGAAGGTATTTTCCTCAAGACGGCTTTGTGGTTTCTGGAAAAGAACAGTGGAATGTGTTTCTTCATCTCATTAATTGATTTTCCGTCAACTCACCTCGCCTTTCAACGTTTAATTATCTCAGATAAGAAAAATAATCCTAGATCCGATCAAACAAACGCATCTAAAAGGTGCTTCGAGGGGAGTTGGGGAATCTTGGCTCTCCTCTAAACGTCAACAGCCGTGAATAGCCTTCTTTCTCAGAGCGCTATTAGCATCTATCATTGGTGTTTTGCTGTTTTAATAAGCCACAGCCATGCATCAACGCCATTATTAATGATTCCGATGTTCTGCTTGACCAAAAACGTGTTCGAACGACACCATCCGTGAGAGCGCTGACCATAAAAACAATCAAATAACGCGTCCAATTAATTAAGACGGACAGTTTAGCTTGGATTAGGAGATTCTGAGCATCTCCATACACACTTCAACACTCAAATGAGTTTGTAGTCAGAAACACCAAGCTCTTCCGCTCGGACCCCGTTTCCCATGATGCATAGCGCGAGTTGTCCACGCGAGCGTGTCATTGGCTCTCGTCCATGCTGACGCCCAGCCGCTTCATGACGGTGACGCTGCACTGACTGGGTTTCTGCAACAGCTCTGGTTTGCGCTGGGAATGCTCCATTAGGATCTTCAGGATGTTCTCCAACTTCACGTCCATCTGAAGCACCTACAAAACACATTAATGCATTAATCCAGTACAAAACGCTCTAGCATTCTCCATCCACTCTAGTTCACATTGAAATTAATTTTTGTTTTAGCTTACGTCAAGGGCAGCCAAGATGTAGGTGTCTTTGTTTCCACGGTATTTTCAATTTTGATATTTTTAAGTCAAACCGTTCTTGTCAGTCATATAATGGAGGTCTATGGTCACCACCTCAAAGAGCATGCACAGAAAAGTCCAAATTCAACATGATTTAATGACTCGTAAATGTAAGTACACACTGATGCCCTAAGACACGAAACGAGCGGTTTGTGTGAGAAAACCAACAGTGTTTATATCGTTTTCAGCAACACTGTGAGAGAGAACAACATAAACATAGACATCTATGCGTCATTGTTTTCAAATGCCTTCGTTTTTCATATTTATCCACACAAATCTCCATTTTCGCAGGACAAAAAAGCTGTCTCAGGCCGAAACGTCGAGAAAATGCTGTGTTTTCTCATGTATGTGGATTAGACGTGGCCTCAGCTGAGAAGTAAAGCTGTTTTTCTAGTTCATTTCGGGGTTTAGATTTAGGGTGGCGTGGTTGTGTTGTCTCAAATCCAGGCTACTAACTAAAAGCTTGAAGGTTCAAGCCGTGCAAGGGGTTAATCCATGAACAATCAGCATTGTGCTCCAGTGAGGCACTTAACCTCAGGTTTACAACACACGACTGTTTAACCCTTAAGAGTCTGAATCTCTTCATTGTGTCCACTGTTATTTTAACAAAACGTTACTTCTAAACACTATAAGTAGGTACCAGTTCAACCCTTGACACAAATCAATCTTAATACCAAAAGAAATAAAATGAAGCCTATTTTAAAAAACTTTTTTTGCAGAATAACATCTATTTTTTTAATTAAATTTGGCATACAACAATTACTACCATGAGCCTAGAAAGTAAATAATACTTAATAAATTAATGAATGTGTGTTTTTTTATATATTATATATTTTTATATATATATATTTATAATATATTAATGAGAATTTGGGGTGAATATTGTCTCTCTTAACGGTCCAAATAATAATTTCTTATAGAGATGCACAATGCATTGCCATCATATCGGTTATTGGAAAATTGTATTGATTGCATTATACATTAGATATTTAATTTGCCTATCCTTGATCTTCTATTTAAACATTTAAACATGTTTTCTTGAAGAGCTCTTTACTGATTATTTATTCATTTTGGGACCTAAACATACTTGTAAAAAGGACCCAGTCAAAGATATTTAGATAAAAATCAAATCTAAATATAAAACACACACACACACACACACACACACACACATATATATATATATATATATATATATATATATGTACACAATAAATATATATATATATATATAAATATATATATTAGGGCTGTCAAAACGATTATTCGTGATTAATAGCATCCAAAATAAAAGTTTATGTGGGTGCACTGTGTATATATATATATATATATATATATACACATGCTTGTATATATTTAAGAAATATTTTCATGTATATTCTGTATATAGATTTATATATAATTTATATTATTTATAAATATAAATATTTTATATATAAATAATATTTTTTTCTTAAATATTATACATACATGTGTGTTTATATATATATACAAAATAATTATACACAGTGCACCCACATATATTATGTAAACACAAACTTTTATTTTGGATGCATCGTTTTGGCAGCCCTAAATATATATATATATATATATATATATATATATATACATATATATGTGTGTGTGTGTGTAATGTAATGTGACATTAACACAAATTGTCAGAAACAACCTCTCCTGCATCAGTGTTTTTCTTTCAGAACGGGTCATTTATTCAGATAACTACTACAAGTTTATGAGCCCTTGCGTGCCATTATTTATCACACACACACACACACACACACAGGCCGCCAGTAACACATGAGAAGCTCTGAGCTCTACAGTGTGTTGTTTCACAGCGAGCCGACATAAATATATTCCATAAAGAACAGGGACATTGACTATAAATCTGAAGCATAAAAACATGTCATTGATAATCTACGGCATTATCTGCATTCCCCAGCGGCGCTCTCCGCTCAGATGAGCATTCCTCTGGTGTGTGGAGCCGGCGCACGCTGACCCACGGAGACCTCTGCAGAAACACACACACAAACTGTGCTTGGACTGCAGATTCAGCTCGCTAACCTCAGCGTTTAATAACCTCTCTGAGAGCAGGACGAGGGCTCGATGTGTGACGGCCAGAATGAACCACAAAGGTGTTCTTTTAATGCCAAATCCAGTTTCTCCAGCTAATTTTGTTTTGTTTACTAATGTTTTCACTGCGGACTGATTCATTACTGTTCTTCAGCGGGTCTGGACGGGCAGTCGCTGATGGAGCGTTGGCTTGTTTGGATTCGCTTGACTACACACCGTCTCTTCACATCAGATTAAAGATGGGATCGAATACCCAGAGCTTCAGATACAAACATCTATCTGTCCATCTATTCATCTGTCTATCTGTCTATCTATCTATCCATCCATCCATCCATCCATCCATCCATCCATCAATCCATCCATCTATCTATCTATCATCCATCCATCCTTCGCTTGATCTTTCTATAGTTTGTTTGTTTTGTTGTTTGGTGTTTTACCTTTAATTTTCCTAATGAACTTTTTTCTATCTTGCCACTTTCATTGTTGTTGTACTTCATTCATCCATCATTTCCTTTTCCTTCTCGTTTGTTTCTTTTTCTTTCAAATCCATCAGCTTTAACTTTTCTTTCATTTGTCATTTTTCACTTCTATCGCTCCATCCCTCCTCGGGTCTTCTAAAGTTTTCTTTTTTCAAACACAAAGAGCATATTGTGTGTGGCACCCGTAAACGGACTCATTCATCTCGGCTGAAGGGCGTCGCTGTGAATCTGAGAATCACACTCGCTCATTTCACACCAGTCAGATCAATGCGTGCAAAATCAATCGGACTGTACTGGTTCTACAGGTCGGTTCACATAGTTTGAGTGTTTTCTGACTCGGTTTGACTGGAGATGAACATGTTTATCTGGCAGTATGGGGGGTGTGGTCGTACTGGTGCTTGAAGACATGTGATACGAGGACAGCTGTCCCGAAACACATGCAGGGACCCCAGACTACACGACTGACACCACTGAACACCCCAGCGTTCATGCACTTCACTTGCCCTCGGTGCAACGATTCACTGGACTCATATTCACAATACAGTAAACAGCCAAAAATGTGTCGCAAATCTAATGGGCAGCAGGGTTATGCTTCACTCAGAGTTTGATGAAGAATGCCTTTCAAATCACAGTTTAGTTCCTGAATATCAGTTGAAGTAGGAAACAGGGTTGAAGAATTGAAATATAAATTTGAAAGGAACTAGAATTGAAAAATTATTGAAAATATCACTCATTTTTAAGAAAAACTTTGGATGGATGGATGGATGGATTAAAAAAATGCTGGGTTATAAATATGGACAAACCCAAATGTTGGGTTAAAATTGTAATTTAAAAATTTACAGTTGAAAGTTGAAGTTGGGTTCAAATTTTACATGGTATTTCTAAGTCAACATTTGGATTTGTCCATATTTGACCCTATTTGATATTTGAATTTGGGTTGAAACAACCCAGCACCATTTAGAGTATGTATGTATAGATAGATAGATAGATGGATGGATGGATGGATGGATGGATGGATGGATGGATGGATGGAAGGATGGATGGATAGATAGATAGATAGATAGATAGATAGATAGATAGATAGATAGATAGATAGATAGATAGATAGATAGATAGATAGATAGATAGATAGATAGATAGATAGATAGATAGATAGATAGATAGATAGATAGATAGATAGATAGATAGATAGATAGAGTTTATAGGCAGATAGATTAAAAAAATGCTGGGTTGTTTCAACCCAAATTTGGGTCAAATATGGACAAATCCAAATGTTGGCTTAAAAATGTCATTTAAAATTTGAACCCAACTTCAACTTTCACTTTCAACTGTAAATTTTTAATTACAATTTTAACCCAACCAAATTTGGGTTTGTCCATATTTGACCCAAATTTGGGTTGAAACAACCCAGCATTTTTTTTTAATCTATCTGCCTATAAACACTTTTTCATGTCAACATTCAAAGTTTACACTCTAAAAAAATGCTGGGTTGTTTTAACCCAATTTTGGGTCAAAAATGGACAAACTCAAACATTGGGTAAAAAATGTTATTTAAAAATGTAACCCAATGGCTGGGTTTGTCCACGTTTGAACCAAAAATGGGTTAAAACAACCCAGCATTATTGGAATAAACAAAAATGAACGAACAAACAACAAAAGGAAGGAATCAGAGCACCTTGAGACACTCTCTATAAAGTGTGCCAAATTTCACAACTTCTTGGCCTCCTGCCTTAAAAAGAAAGAAGAAAGAAGGAAAAAAAGAAAGGCGGGAGGCCTGTTTTGTGGAACAGGAAGAGTATCAGAAGCACCTGACGCAGATGATAAGTATCAAAGTCTTTGCCACGCGCCGCGACACGGCGGACAGAAGCGTTCCAGGCCGAGGCTTATCTCTCGCTCTCAAAGCTGCTTTTGTTTCTCTGTTTCACTGCAGAACAAACGTCTTTCACTCACACACTCGCAGGACAGAGCGACACACACGCCTTCTGCCCGCTCAGGTCCGCTCCACATCGCCACCATTCCCACAATCCACAGGGAGAACCAGAACAAGCCGTGCGAGACCAGCATCTTTTCAGTTATGCTTTTAAATGGATAGATCACCAACAAATAAAAGTCATAATTCACTCATCCTCACCATGACTTTCTCTGCAACACAGAATCATTACTATTGCAAAGATTTAACCAACGAAAAGTATTGAAATAACTCCATTGTCTCCTCAAACTGTCAGTCAAACCTCATAACTCCGCCCACCTCTGCATTTTCTGCTTGTTTGCAATGCAATTATTCAAAATAAAGAACTGATATTTGAATAAGTACAACGTTTTCTTTATTCAAGAAACACTATATTTAGATATTATTAAATAGCTTGTAGGCTACATAGCACTTTGTCTTTAATGACATGAGATTTTGGCCAAATGAGAGAAAAAAAACTGAGAAAAATAAACTTTATAACCTGTAAGTTTATGAAAATATAATGCAACGCTCTTTCTGCCTCAGATGGAGATCTAACGACTGACAAAACAATGTTTGTGAAAAATTCTCAGAAATTAATTAAAAAATTCTCAGAAATTAAAAAATTCTCAGAAATTAAATTTTTTTTAGAGATTAAAAAATTCTCATAAATTAAAAAACTTAATTTGAGCTTGATTTATATTAATAATAATAATATCATTATTAATAATGTCATGAAAAATATTAATAATATCATGACACATGATATTATTACACAATGACGCAATAATATTATATTATTATTAATAATATCGGAAAAATATTAATAGTATCATGACACACGCAAGTGTTTGGCCTTATATAAAGCCTCAATATCAACTTTGAAAACGCAGTGTAACTTTTCCTCGCACAAAGCATCATATGAAGTATAGAATATGGTACAGAAGTCATATAGACGACTGTTACGATAATTAATGGCACTTTTTGGAGCTCGACAGCCGTTGGTCACCATCCGTTTACATTATACGGAAACGAGCAGCGTGAACATACTGCTAAACATCTTCTTTTGTGTTTCACGGATGCAAGGTCAAACACACTGAAAACTTTCGTTTACAACATTTTAAAGTGCAGGTTTGGAACGACTAAATACAATTTTGGTTGGACTGTTCCTTTAAAGACAACAAGTTTCATGTTTCATTATGATTTAAGCACCACCAGACAAACATAAAACACATACAGAGTAATTAAAAAACACAATTTAGATTGGAATAACCGCAAACTGAACCTAAAAAACACAGCATAAAAAGTATATACTCGGCTCAGTTTTACGGCTGTGACCCGCAATAAAAATGGTTGAAAATGACGCGAGTAAATTGAACTTGGCCTCGTTCTCGGTCACATTTGGCTGAACGTTTCTCCACAAAAAGATTTTCAACGGCAACAAAACAGAACTGCTTCTCCTGCTGTAAAATATTCACCAGTATATCTTCTTTCTCTGTTGATATATTTCCTTCTTTAGATTAATTTGGGTTTGTTTATTAACGTGGCCTGAATGGATGTGTTTAGGGGCCAGTTGGCCCTTTAAACATTTGCGCAGACAGACAGCTGAGCGTCTCTCTTTAATGGTCCCTGTGGCGGCCCGAGGGCAGGCGTGGTTACAGACCCCCTTTCATACACTCGCTATGGGGTGAAGGTGTGTGTGTGTGTGTTTCTGGCCTCTGAAACACTGCTTTATTTGCACAGTCATCTCTGAAATATGTCCACATGGCACTGAGATCAGCTCAATATTGTGCACATTATACGAAAACTGCATGATTTAATAAAAGAAATAAAATAAAAATAAAATGCATTTTCCAAATAAAAGAAAATGTAAATAATTGCATTTTGCATGAAGAAAAACTAGTTTTTAGAAAAAAATTGCAATACATTTTCATGAGATTTCAGCCCATTTTCACCATCAATTCTTAATTCTAAATAATTGTCCAAAAAATTACTAATTTTCATTACTGTACAAAAATACATAAATAACTCATATCACATTAAATATAATATAAAATGAATATAATACATTTTTTTAATATGATTAAAAAGTGAACAAAAAACAATTAACCAAAAATAATTAAATAAATATAAAGCAAAAATAAACATGAGTAATAAATACTTACTATATATAATTAGTACGATTTCATGCAAGATGATATTTTCATGACATTTAAGCACATTTTCTCAATCAATTCTCAATAATAAAAATGGAATTCTTATTACTGTAAAAAATAAATAATAAAATATTAATACAAATTACTTAATGCTATATTATAACTATAATATCAATAAATAAAATAAGACAAAAATAAACATTACCATGGGGTATAAATACTATATACATAATATAAATAATATATACATTATACATATTTACGCACACACACATGCACAGGGGCACAAGTGTCATATAAACGTGAGTGTGTGAGGACAGATGCAGTGTTTTGTGCCTGTAGGGGCTTGTTGACTGAACACTTGTTTCTTTATAGACTGACAGCTGTTAAACCACACCCACTCACTCGACTCCGCCTCCCACTCCCCAAGCCAAATCAATTACATCTTCCGTGAAGCCCTAATTAAAGCAACAGCCTATAATTACACAAGAGAACAACAACATCAGATCATCCGCGTCCTGAAGACACAGGCCAACTCCTCTACTGTTGGAGACTGAAGGACTCAGACACAGCGAGAGGAAAGTGAATCACTGTAAGCTCTGTTTGTGCAGTGTCTGAGTAAACGTACAGTAGGAGCCCGTCGTCACGTCAACGGAAAATCACACACGGATGAATGTCATATTTCAGCATTCCTGCCACGAGCATCACGAACCTGATCATTTCTCAAGACAAACGAAGTATTACAACAGCTAACGTGAACTAAGAGAATCAAACTCTAACAGTAATCTTAGTTTATATATATATATATATATTATGGCTGTCAAATGATTAATTGCGATTAATTACATCCAAAATAAAAGTTTGTGTTTACATAATATATATGGGTGCACTGTGTATAATTATTTTGTATGTATATATATATATATATATATATATATATATATAAATAAAATATTTATATTTATATATAATATAAATTATATATAAATCTATAGACAGTATATACATGAAAATATTTTTTAATATATACAAGCATGTGTGTGTATTTATATATATATAATAATTATACACAATGCACCCACATAAACACAAACTTTTATTTTGGATGTGATTAATCACGATTAATCGATTCACAGCCCTAATATATATATATATATATATATATATATATATATTAGTGCTGTGAAACGATTAATCACAATTAATCGCATCCAAAATAAAAGTTTGTGTTTATATAATATATGTGTGTGTAGTGTGTATAAATATTTTGTATATATAAATACACACATATGCATGTATATATTTAAGAAAAATGTGTTATTAATATATCAAATATTTATATGTATGTATAAAATTAATTTTGTATAAATATATATAAAGCATATACACGCAAATATTTCTTAAGTATATAAGTATATATATGCATGTGTGTTTATTTATGTATACAAAATAATTATACACACATATATCATGTAAACACAAACTTTTATTTTGGGTGCGATTAATCGCAATTAATCATTTCACAGCCCTAATATATATATATATATATATATATATATATATTTGGGCTTCAATCTGACATAAAACTTTATCATTCAGTTGTATAAATTAAAATGTGTTAGAAAGTGTGTGGTCAGTAGCATAAGATTTTTTTTTAAGAAATGACTACTTTTATTCAGCAATAAATTGAACAAAAGTGCAGTAAAGACCTTTATGACGTTACAAAAAGATAATAATTGCTGTTCTTTTGAACTTTCTGTCCATCAAAGAATCACGAAAATGTATCACGGTTTCCACAAAAATATGAACAGTTTTCAACATTGATAATACTCATCATATTAGAGTGATTTCTGAAGGGTCATGTGACACTGAAGACTGGAGTAATGATCCTGAAAATACAGCTTTGATCACAGGAATAAATTACACTTTACTATATATTCACATAGAAAACACTTATTTTAAATTGTAAAAATATATAGGCTATTGATCAAAAATGATAAACATATTAGCAACCTCCAAACTTGATTATGCAATTAACAAATAAGTTAGGATAAATTAATATTAAAATATTTATCCTTATTCAATTTGAGTATTACAAAACCACACAACATGAGTGTCACAAACTCGTGATTTCTCTCGTCTGGAGTTTCCCCGCCGATAACCGTCAGAAACACGAAACTATTTCATCTTTACATCGCAAACAATTCCCTGAACGCTGCGTTTACATCCAAACCCGATCAGCTTCCACCGAGTGCAGGAGAGGGGAAATGATGTCACTCGGGGTCATTTAAAAACGAAGACACGTGTTCTGACGGTGAGCGTGTGAACAGAACACGGATGAATGAAACGTGACCTGAGGGGATTGAGTTTCGCATTTCACTCGTTCCTCTCACGGGTTCATCTTTAGCTCTTCTTTATTTACGCTCTGACACCGAGGCCGTTCACACGGGTTCACAAACCTATAGAAAATCCGTTTGTAAGAATGTAGGTCTACTTGATCAACTCCATTCACTTGCATCAACGGTGATGTAATGGACAACGACAATCTGTCACACGCCGTGGTTAAAGCAATGGTTGATTATGATTTCCCTTTTCTAACTTTAGTTAGTTAGTGTGTAAAAACAACATCTGCAAAGTTACAGTGCTCAAAGTTAAAAGCAAAGGGAGATATTTGCTTTTAACCCTCGGGGGTTCTTCGGGTCAATAATGACCCGAAGCGTTTAAATAAAAAAATGTTAAAAATCGTAGCTTCATCGGAATGGTCCGAAACTTGGTGACTTTAATGGTACTTGGTATATGAACACCCAAAAAAATTGGGGACAGGATTTGAAACGTCTAAGTGGTCGTTAAAAAAATAGTCACACTCAGGACCTTCAGGTCAAAAATGACCCGCATAGGAAATGAATGGGAAATTGGCAAAAATGTGAAAATACTGAGTTTTTTTGTGCGTACAATCTACAAATCAGCAACGATCTTGAAAAAAAGCACACAACAGTGAAGGGGTGAATCTATAAAACATCAAGAGTGCAAAACAGACACACACACACACAAACACACCTTTATACACAAACACACACAAAAATTCAGATTATATGTGTTTTGCATTTTTAAAAAGCTCAGTTTGTCCATGAAATGGCATCCAACTAATTTCAAAAATTGCTTTTATGAGGCCTAGGCTTGACTCTAAAATGAAATACAGCTTTTTTAAAAAAAAAATAATAATTAAAATATTTTTTTCTATTATATTCAATGGGGGAAAATTTGGCCATAATTATTGCATTAATACTAATTATAAATTTTTTTGGTTTTGAAATTTTTCTCAAAACACCAAAAAAAGAAAAGAAAAAATATAAAAAACAAGCAAAACAAAAAATTATGATTTTCTTTTTTTAAATATGAATCCCGCCCTTTGGGTCAATTTTGACCCGAAGGTCCCGAGTGTGACTGTTAAACGAAGAACCCCAGAGGGTTAAAGAAATCATTTTTTAAGTACTACAAACGGCTGGTGACATCACTAACCCGCACATTTACATAAACCCCGCTCCCGTGAACACACAGTCCATGTTGAGAAGAGGAAGAGCTGTTGTAGTCGAGTCAGCTCAATCTGTATCTGCCTTTTCACATGCAAAAGAGTCACTCTGTGAGCATCTCACAACAGTTCCTATATGACTGATTTATAGATTATCCTGAGAGAATTATGCTAACTGAAGATCGTTAACTCCACATTAGCAACATAAATTCATCAACTAACCATTCAGAGAGGTCCTGTTGCATTCAACATGTTGCCACTTCTTCTTAATCTCTCCATCTTTGTCTGACTCCGGTTTAAACATAAAAGCCGGAACATTTTAGCGTGTGTCTGCGTGATGTAATCAGAGCCTACAATCATATCTGAACTACTTTAATACTACATGGTGTATTTATTATGGTGTACTTTATGGGTTTAGGGCTTAAGAACAACATGATGAATAAAATACCTATTTTTAAGTGAACTATCCCTTTAAGGCCAGTGTGTTCGTGCGCTGCCTGTGTGAAATGAAGCACTTCTTAGCTCTTGATTTGCACAGTCTTGCCCGGACTGGTTTGAGTGATCCTAGCTTGTACCGTCTAAGTTTTAAAATAAAAGACATGTGGCAATTAAGTGTGTTAATCCATCATAAGACATCAGATAATGATACTTTGAGACGTTTATGTAGCTTAACACGGTTGTGCCTTGATATTAAATAGTTAGATGCTTGTGACTGTAGCCAAGCAAACTCATCTGTAGATATGCCACTGTTAATATCGGATTGCAGGCATCGGGAGGAGTGTGTGTGTGTGTGTGTGATCCGCTCAGTCAGGCTCTGTTTGTTTTGTGTTTGGATTGCGATCTCCCCGGCTCATACTTGTTCTTCCACATGTTTGCTTGTCTCCATGTGATGCTGTCGGATGTATTTACACAACTCCCTTCTGTTTGACTTCTATTCTCAGACTGGAATAATTTTAGGCACTTCTTGTTTAGACGCTCGAGTCCCCAAATTTGACATTCCAGGACGTCCATCAGCGGCGACTCATATCATATCTGCAGATGTGCGTCTAAACAAGCAACTATTTTTGATTCTTTGCTCCATTTTATTCAGTTAGATTCCGTTTTAACCCATTTCATCTATTTCATTCCATTTTATATTCTATTCCATTGTATTCAATCCACTCCATTCCATTCTCAACAGTTCCATTATATCTTATTCATTCCATACCATATGTTTATGATGTTTGAAGTATTCTCTTCTGTTGCAGTATATATATATATATATATATATATTAGGGCTGTCAATCGCGATTAATCGCATCCAAAATAAAAGTTTGTGTTTACATAATATATGTGGGTGCACTGTGAATAATTATTATATATATAAATACACACACATGCTTGTATACAGTATATTTAAGAAATATTTTCATGTATATTCTGTATATAGATTTATATATTATTTATATTATATATAAATATAAATATTTTATATATAAATAATATTTTTTTCTTAAATGTACATACATGTGTGTTTTTTATATGTATACAAAATAATTATACACAGTGCCCCCATATATATTATGTAAACACAAACTTTTATTTTGGATGCGATTAATCGCGATTAATCGTTTTGACAGCCCTAGTATATATATATATATATATATATATACATACACACATACATATACATATATATATATATATATATACATATATATATAAACAATACGGTATATATATATATATATATATATATATACACGTGAAACTCGAAAAATCAGAATATTGTGCATAAAGTTCATTTATTTCAGTAATTCAACTTAAAAGGTGAAACTAATATATTAAAGTGAGATATTTCAAGCCTTTATTTGTTATAATTGTGATGATTATGGATTACAGATATGAAAACCTTTTCACAATATTCTAATTAAAAATTTGGGGTTTTCATAAGCTGTTGAAAACTGCTTATGAAAATGTTAAATTTTCAAAAAAATAATATATATATTATAAGCAATTGTACAAGTGGTCTCAGAGTTTTGGATCATACATGCAATGTACACTTTAATTAAAACGTTTGGGGTCAGTAATATTTCTAAGAAAGTAATACTTCTATTTAGCAGGGTCACTTTAAATTGATCGAAAGTGACAGTAAAGACATTTATAACGTTGCAAAATATTTTTATTTCAAATAAATGCTGTTCTTTTGAACTTTCTACTCATCAAAGAATCCTGAAAAATTAAAAGTATCATGCTTTCTACAAAAAATCTGAAGTATTGATATTGATAATAATCATAAATGTTTTTCGATCATCAAATCATCATATTAGAGTGATTTCAGATGGGTCATGTGACACTGAAGACTGGAGTAATGATCCTGAAAATACAGCTTTGATCACAGGAATAAATTACACTCTAACATATATTCACATAGAAAACAGCTATTTTAAATTCTAAAAATATATCCAAATTTTGACTGTATTTTGATCAAATAAATGCGCAGAAGAGACTTCTTCCAAAAACAATTTTAGATACTAATGACCATTTTCCAATTCCGCTATTTATAAGCTGACTCCACGTAAGCCTGACCGCGCTCGTGTTGTTTAATTCTGGTTTATGAGATATAAACGCCCGTCACGTCCCCGAGACCCACCGGAGCGACTCGTTAGTCCAAAATAGAAATCTCTGAATCTGCCCTGAAAGCGTTACCTGTGTTTATTTCCTCTGCGACTCTATTTCTGTGGGACTGAGTCAACACTGGGGCTAAAAGAGGCTGTGCTGGCCTGACTGAGAGCTTTCAGTGCTGTTTACACACAACCTAATAATACACTGGCCCGACAGAGACCAAACCGCCACTGGAAATGGACAAAAAAGGGATGAAAGGCAGGAGTGTCACGCCGAGCAGGTGACAGAGACCGAGTGTGTGTGTGTGTACATCTGTCGTCCTTTCAGAGAGGTCAAGCGGAGGTTTAGAATCCTTAAAAACACCTCGATTAACTTGTGTAATGTGTGTGTGTAAGTGGGCGCTTCATAATAAGCTAAATATACTCAGCGAGACAGAAGCCTGGCTAAGACTAGCGTTACAATAAGGACAAAAGACGAATGATGAGAGATTTGAGACGGAGTCTGCTGAAGCCATACAGGTCTTGGTGTGTGTCCAACACACTCCACATGTCCCCGAGGACCCGCACACCTGGGGAACCCATAGACAGAACGACTTTCCTTTTTCCAGGCGTTCGAGTCCCTCACAGCTTGCAAAGTCATCAGTGCAGCTTGCAAAATGCAAAGTATGCATCTTACGCTGCAAAATAAAGTGGACGTGCACATCTGGCTGACAATAACGAGCTCGAAAAGAAGGAAAAGAGAGAGAGAGATGCCCACATCCCATTATCTTTTCACACACTGATAATCCGTTTCACAGATGCTGTATAGTTTGGAAGTGCGTTTATGGAAAACACACACACATGTTGGGTTCTCATGTTTTATGGGGACTTCCCATAGACTTAATGATTTTATACTGCACACACTGTATATTCTCTCCTCTTACACTAACCCTACCCCTAAATCTACCTACCACACACACACACACACACACAACCCATATCCCTGAACCTACCTATCACACACAACTTTCTCCATTTTTACATTTTTTAAAAACATCACTTATTATGATTTATGAGCTGTTCTTTCTTTTTTTTGGACAATGCCGTCTTTGTGTGGACATTTTGGCCCCATAAAGAATGGTCTACCTGAAACTAGAGCCCG
Organism: Cyprinella venusta; assembly: GCA_038021265.1. Lineage (NCBI taxonomy): Eukaryota > Metazoa > Chordata > Actinopteri > Cypriniformes > Leuciscidae > Cyprinella > Cyprinella venusta. The sequence goes on from CM075886.1 coordinate 22,779,326, forward strand.
ACCGATAAAGGATTTTGAAGGCCGATACTGATACAAATATTTTTGGGTTTTAAAATCCAATATATCGGCCGATATTTTTTTATTATTATTAGATATTGTTGGATTTCACACACGAGCTAACTTTTCTGCACAAGATACGTTTGATACTTTTCCTCTATGTCTAAACGTTCACTCCTCGCAAGTATAACTTACATTTTACAATGCAGGGACTGTAACTAGAGTTATGCTAGTTATAAATACAGTAATCATTACTTTATTTAGGCGGGAAAAGTTTATTGTGGTTTCCAAGCTCATTAATGTTAACGTTAGCGGTCTTCCACTGATGATAGTGGCGTTAGCTAGCTTTGTGGTTAGCTAGTCTATGATGAGCCATAATTTAGCAATGGATAACATCATACTGCCAATTGTAAAACATACATTTTCAATATAACAGGCCAAGGAGAGATGATTGAAGCATGTTTCGTCCGTTTTTATTTTATTTTTGAAATATTCATTTATCGGCCGTTATAACTGCCGATACCGATAGTTTGGAAAATGCCTAATATCGGCCGATATATCGGTCTGAAACACACACACACACACAGAACATACGGAATTAAAAAGGCACTGTAGCACACAAAAAAAAAATCAAATAAAATGCACAGAATTCACCCTTCACAGGGAGTTTGATTGACATGCGATCTGACCAATCAGAATCCGCCATTGCCATTTTGTCCGACAAAGCGGTCAGGAGAGTTGAGTTGTGGATTTGAACTTGAAAAATGGTTTGTGTACTTAAGTCGATCGTTACACGGTTGAAAAACAACATTACTTGTGTCTCAGTGTCCTCTGTGCTCCATGATGTAGTTTTCACTGCATGACAACGTGAAAGTGGCATGACTTGTCAGGCCTAGCAACAGTAACTAAGGCCATCCAAAATAAAAGTTTGTGTTTACATAATATATGTGGGTGGACTATGTATAATTCTATATATATATATATATATATATATATATATATATATATATATATATAATAATTTCAACCTGTCAAATTATTAATCGCGATTAATTGCATCCTAAATAATAGTGTGCATTATATATATATAATGCACACTATTATATATGCGAGTAATCGCGATTAATAATTTGCATTTTATATATATATATATATATATATATATATATATATATGAAGAGTTCAGATGCAAAAGCCTCTAAATGCCATTTGAAATTTTCTTCTAAAATGACCATTTTTATCAAACTTGTATATTTAAGTTCAGTAATTTCACTTAAATGGCAATGAAGATTACCTATTAATTGTCATTTAAGTGAAATTACTGAACTTAAATATACAAGCTTGATAAAAATGGTCATTTTAGAAGAAAATTTCAAATGGCATTTAGAGGCTTTTGCATCTGAACTCTTCATATATATAAATAATGCACACTATTATATATGCAATTAATCGCGATTAATAATTTGACAGCCCTAAAATAAAACATAAAATAAAGTACAATAATAAAATATCATATAAAATCGCACAGAATTCCACCAATAACACTATATCACGCTGGTAGCAAGTTTTGCACGCGTTTTCTTCAGAAGGAGTACAACAACAAGGAACTCACGCACACGATCAATACTTGCGAATGAGTATCAACATTTTATGACATAAACTGTTTATGATGATGAAGTGTTAATTATGTATTCAGTCATAATTGGTCACAACTGAATCTTTACAGTAGTAGTAGTATTCTTTATTCAGTCTCATGTCCATCCATACAAATAGAGAATAAAATAAATAAATAAGTAAATAAATGATATTATAAAGAAATACTTTTGTATTGATAGTGTTTGGGAGTTCCTTGTTGGGTTCGATTTTTGACCGACCTATTTGGTCTTTTTTTTTTCTACAGGTGTGTGAGTACAAAATCTAGTTTGGGAATATTGTAAAACTGCAGGATTTGCACACACAGCATGATTGATGTCTGATGCAGAAAACCTGCAGATCAACAGAATCTGCTCACAAACCCTCCACCCACTTCTGTGAGACATTAATAACGTCTCTATGAGCGGGATGAAATAAACACGGCCCGTCAGAAGAAGGCCTTTATTTTTCCAGGATGACGGTGGCAGTGAGTCTCTCTTCTTCTATGATGTTTGGAGCCGGTTTCTTCCCACAGCTGTGCAAACCTTCACCAGGAAAACAGCAGATCCAGATCCAATCCCAATCCCAGTCCAAAACCAACAGTCTTCCAGAGGCACGCGCCTCGACACCAACCCCAGTTTCCCTGGGAGTCTCGCTCATGCTCATGTGGATGAACCCGGAGTTGGTTTTGTCAAATTAAATAGTAGCGACAGGCAATGGAGGTCAAATATTCAAGAAGGGAGAGTTGGAGAGCAACTGGGGGAGGGCGAGCGAGGGCCTGTCGACGTATATGAAGCAGGCTTGTTTTAATAGCGATAAGCAACTTTTAAAAACAGAACAGCAAAGACGGGTGAAAATGTGGCCGGGGGAGGGGGGGGGGGTTTGGGTCAGAACCTCCTTCAGACTGTTATCTGAGTAACGGATGTGGGTCTGGACCCGTGTCTCCCACACTCGAGGTCACCGCCAATCTAAACGCAAGGCAAATTTATGGCTGTGTATTATTATTATTATTATAACTCAGAGCTGGGTATTTGAATAATGTTGGTGAACAATGATCGGGCTCTTCTGACTTGAGCAACCAGCACCCAGAACACCGTAGAAACCACACTGACAATATATTTCTACACAGTTTAGAAGCATGTTTACTGAAAAACATGCAAACAACCCAGAAGAGCCTAAAAGCCCCCTCACAACACCCTAGAAACCACCCAAAAGACCCAAACAGCCCTTCACAACACCCTAGAAACCACACAGACGACCCAAATAACCCCTCACAACACCATAGCAACCACCCTAAATACCCAAACAACCCCTCACAACACCCTAGAAACCATCCAAAAGACCCAAACAACCTCTCACAACACCCTAGAAACCACTCAAAATACCCAAACAACCCCTCAAAACACCCGAGAAACCATCCAAAAGACCCAAACAACCCCTCACAACACCCTAGAAACCACCCAAAAGACCCAAACTACCCCTCACAACACCCTAGAAACCACACAGACGACCCAAACAACCCCTCACAACACCCTAGAAACCACACAGACGACCCAAACAACCCCTCACAACACCCTAGAAACCACCCAAAAGACCCAAACAACCCCTCACAACACCCTAGAAACCACCCAAAAGACCCAAACTACCCCTCACAACACCCTAGAAACCACACAGACGACCCAAACAACCCCTCAAAACACCCTAGAAACCACACAGACGACCCAAACAGCCCCTCACAACACCCTAGAAACCACCCAAAAGACCCAAACTACCCCTCACAACACCCTAGAAACCACACAGACGACCCAAACAGCCCCTCACAACACCCTAGAAACCACCCAAAAGACCCAAACTACCCCTCACAACACCCTAGAAACCACACAGACGACCCAAACAACCCCTCACAACACCCTAGAAACCACCCAAAAGACCCAAACTACCCCTCACAACACCCTATAGAAACCCCTCAGAAACACCCTAGAAACCATTCACAACACCAAAGCAACCACCTGACACTCTAAATAGCACATAGAACACCATAGAAACCACCTATTACACACTAGAAACCACCCACAACAACCTAACAACTGCCCAGATCACCCTAGTAACCACTTGACACCCTAGCAACCCCCAATGACTCCCTAACAACCACCCACAACACCTTAGCTTTGTGGCATGAAAAAGATCAAAATATATTTCTCAACTTTTATTTCTTCTTCTTTTGTTTCCTCATTCCCCAAATCAAATAAAGACGAATGTTAACACTTATATTTAGGCTCAGTCAAACGTTAACTCATAAACGATAAACAAACGACCTGCTCCAGGAAGAGGAAGTTCTGTATTGGGAGAAACAGATCTGAGGAATGAGCATAAACAGAAGAATCGGAGAACAATTTGAACAATCCTGTAAAACTGAACCACATTTTAAGCCATGGATGCCAAGATAGTGCTATTGCATGAGCGGTCTGATAACATTCCTCTACTGCTAAAACTGAGGAAACGAGCTGGTGTCAATCCTAGCGTGTCGACAGGTATGTGATGTCGTTGGATTGTGGTTCTTTCATTAGGACAGTACAATAGTAATAACCGGCTGGGTCAGTGACAAACACAGGGTGGAGATTTACTGAAAATGCACAACGCCCTCATTAACGGTAATTAGAAATCACAGCCAACATAATTCCCCAAACGGCTGTATAAATAAAGATATATTTATAACATATTATTATAAATATATCTTTATTTATAATAAATAGAAATAAAGATATATTTCATAAAAAGCAAATAAGTAAAAATTTTCCAAGATAATGAGAAACGAGTTCATTTAAATGTGTCTAAACTTTTGACTGGTGGTGTAGTTTAATAAAATATTATATATGTAAAAATGTATTATTTCACCTGTATTATTCCAGTGTTAAATCACTAATCATCAACTTTTATGAAACAGATATGATCATTAACTACCTTTGCAATAAACAATCCCATTACAAGCAAGTCTCAAATAATAATTCTGTCTTATTTAAGGACATCCACATATTTCAAAAAGCCCATTTAATATACACACATGAATGTCCATATATGACAGAATAAACTTGTGTGTGTGTATGTGTGTGTGTGTGTGTGGTCCAGGTATTCCCTACACACAAGGAAATAAAACCAGTAAATTCGGATGTTGTGGGGACAAAATGTCGTTCCCCATGAGGAAAAGCGAATAAATCTTACTAAATCACATTTTTTTTAAAAAAATCGTAAGGTTTATGGAAAGTAAACCCAACATGTGTGTGTGTGTGTGTGTGTGTGTGTGTGTGTGTGTGTGTATGTGTGTGTGCAGCTGCACCTGGAACATTGTGTCTTGTAAGAATGCCAGAGTGGCAATTTCAAGAGTACAGAACAAGGAAATGATTCAGCTACCTACACACACACACACACACACACACACACACACACACACACACACACACACACGTTAATGCTAGAACAACTGCAAGTTTCACAGAAAGAATGCATCATACATTTATGGCATAGAATAAATAAGACATAATGGAATGAAACTGGAGAATGGAATAGAATGCAACTTAAGTTAAATAACAAATTATATCAATATGATGTCAAAATGCGTTTATAATAAATACAAATGATTTCTACTTAACCCTCTGGGGTTCTTCGTTTAACAGTCACACTAGGGGCCTTCGGCTCAAAATTGACCCGAAGGACGGGATTCATATTTAAAAAAGAAAATCATATGTATTTTTTTTTTACTTTTTTTTATAATATTTTTTTCTTTTGTTTTTTGGTGTTTTGAGAAAATTTCAAAAATAAAAAAATTCATAATTAGTATTAATGCAATAATTATGACCAAATTTTCCCCCTTTGAATATAATAGAAAAAAATATTTAAAAAAAATATATATATATTTTTTCAAAGCTGTATTTAATTTTGGAGTCAAGCCAAGGCCTCATAAAAGCAATTTTTGAAATTAGTTGGATGCCATTTCGAGGACAAACTGAGCTTTTTAAAAATGCAAAAATGTATGATCTGAATTTTTTGGTGTGTTTGTGTTTAAAGGTGTGTTTGTGTGTGTGTGGATGTGTCTGTTTTGCACTCTTGATGTTTTATAGATTCACCCCTTCACTGTCGTGTGCTTTTTTTCAAGATCGTTGCTGATTTGTAGATTGTACGCACAAAAAAACATTTTTGCCAATTTCCCATTCATTTCCTATGCGGGTCATTTTTGACCTGCAGAGGAAAGTAAAAATTCCCACAAAAATTGAACCCACAAAAATTGAAGTTCCTCCTTCAATATAGTTTAAAAGCATCCCAGGATGCACCTCACAAATCGCCTGCTTCAAAACACAAGTCAAGTCACCTATTTACACAGCGCCTTTTACAATACAGTGTTTCGAAACAACTTTAGTGAGATAACAGGGAAATAATGCAAGTTTATTTCTAGAAGAAAATAGCGTTACAGTCCAGCTCAAAGAGTAGGAATAGTGAAAACCTTTCACTATTAAAGAGTAAAAGTTCAATTCAATTTTCGTTTTGTATAGCGCTTTCACAACACACATCATTTCAAAGCAGCTTTACATTACAATTTACAGTGATCTGCCACTGTCTAAGTTACATATTTCACAAATGTACATAAATCACAGTTAGTGAAAAGGGAATTAATTAAAAAAATGTAATAATTTAACTTGAAGTAATGAATGTTAACAAATGATTATGACATTTGGAAAACTGTGTGTTGCAAAAAGTGAGGCAAAATTGGCGGGAAACGGGTCTTTGACAGACGAACTGCTGTAACTCTATCCGCCGCTACTTAGTGCGCTCGCCACAGGGGCCACTGACAGCTCCTGCGCCCCAGTGCATGATGGGATGGAGATAAGTGCCTGCGGCGTGCCATGAAGAAACGCGAGCCGGGCCTGAGAGCGCGAGGACCTCCAGCGGCCCGTGATAGCATTGTGCGACCGAGAGGAATCCGGTTACACTGCTGACATTAGCATGCTGAAATGTGCGCTCTGCGATCAGTTAGCGCTTATCTGATGCGCCACGCAGCGTCCACCTGTCAGTGCTGGACTGGACTCACTCAGCTGAGGAGATAAGAGCCCAGGCCTCGTGTTTGGATGGATAATAAGCTGCGTTTAGGGCCGATATTAGCAGACTTTCCCCTGCGGAGGGGCCACGCACACTCCTTCACACACACACACACAAAAATGCTTTTCTGCAGCTTGCATTTCAGGTATGTCTTAGGCTTCATTTTACATTTACAATTGAATCGCTTTTAGGCTCTGCGCTGACAGACACGGGACAAACGCATCTTCATCAATGAGCTCGGAAACATTACTAAATAAATATATGCATAAATAAATGCAATCTTACAATAACCATAATGTACATAACTGATACGAAAAAACTAGTTATGCACCGATATGAAAATTATGGCCAATACCGATTACGTTTAATTCTTTATATTTAAAAGCCGAAAACCATCATGTTTATCAGTGCCCATCTTTAGTGTCTCAGCTGAAAGAAATAATACATTATTTATCATATATCGGCCACATTTTCGTATCGATAACTGTAATATTTCAAACTAACGTATATCGGCCGATACCGATCTGGTGGCCGATATATCGTGCACCCCTAGAAAACTAAGAAGAAACAATGGTAAGACTTCAAATGTGAAGTAAAAGTCAATTTATATTTTCCATTTCACCTTATTCACTCCCAAATACTAATTTATAGGTTTTAACCTAGCTTTTTTATAGTCTTAGGCCGTTTAATTTACGCAAGTATGCAACAAATGCCAATTCATTGCTGCATTGAACATACAGTACACTCTCAGAAAAAAAGGTACAAAAGTTGTCACTGGGGCAGTGACTTTTCAAAAGGTACACTTTTGTCCATTTCATGAGCTAATAAGTACATTTTAGGTGTTAATATGTACATTTTGGTTGCTAACATGTACATTTTAAGTGCCAATATGTCAATTTTAGGAGCTAATATGTCAATTTCATGAGCTAATATGTCCATTTTAGGTGGTAATATGTACATTTTGGGTGCTAATATGTACATTTCCAAGTATTAATATGTACATTTTAAGTGTACATTTTAGGTGCTAATATGTCAATTTCAGGAGCTAATAAGTCCATTTTAGGTGGTAATATGTCAATTTCATGAGCTAATATGTACATTTTAGGTGCTAATAAGTCAATTTCCTGAGCTAATATGTCCATTTTAGGTGGTAATATGTCAATTTCATGAGCTAATATGTCCTTTTTAGGTGGTCATATGTACATTTTATGTGCTAATATGTACCACTAAGGTATCAATATGCAGCCTTTGGGTACAAAAGTGTACCTTTTGAAAAGGTACAGCCCCAGTGACAGCTTTTGTACCTTTTTTTCTGAGAGTGTACTTAACATGTATTCATGCATTGCTTTAGTGATAAAATGTATTCATATTTAAGGAGCCGAAAGAGTTGCATTAAAATTTCTGTGCTTATTAATCAACAGTATTAATCACTTATTGGTAGTAGTAGTAGTCAACAGTATCTTTAACCAACTTTAACTAACTTTAACCAACCTAACCAGGAGTTTGCTACTCCATGACATTTGTTGATCTAAAGTGAAAAGAGCTCGATACTAAAGTTTGCAATAGCGATGTTCACATCCTTGATTCAGGCGGAGCGTCTCTTTCTCACGGGCCCTCATAACTAATAGCGTCCACGGGCCATAGATGGAGAACTTCCCAACAAGCTCCTCTTTGTCTCTTTGCCACAAATTGAAGGAGGAATGCGACTGAAAAAACAACAGCGGGATGGGAAAACTGCGCAGCCATGTCAAATGCTCCACATTAATTAAGACAATTAGGGGACGAGGGCAATTTGACAAAAGGACGTAAAAAAACAAGGTGATGGCGAGTCAGGGGAGAAAGAAAGATAGAGAAAGACAAAGAGAGACAGAGTAAGTCTCAAAAGAGACAGTTTCGGGATTCTGAGCTGTGGGAAGAAAGAATGAAAGAAAAGTGTGGAAGTGAGGATTTATATATATATATATATACACAAATACAATTTGTAATAATCTTTTAATAGTTTCAATATTTAAAATTCTACATAAACCGTTGCTGTGTAACCAAACAAAAATCTATATCAAGAAAAACTAGTTCCAGCACATGCAAAACCTCTCTAAACAGATAACAATACAATGTTGCAATGCAGCATTGTTAATGCGCTCAGATATGCTGTGAGGAAACAACAGTCGTTATGCGACACATTCACCATATGGGTCAGCTGAACAAGCCTGAACACGCTCTCCTCCAGAAGTTCCCCAGGTAGCATTTATCTCTATATGAGGGGAAGCTCAATCTAAAACAGATGGTCTGGTGACTTCCTAACTGATGAATGACATTGCACAACATGCATGGTTACTGCATGCTTTGCCTACTTGGAGAGTGAATACACTGTATGGGAATTACGAAATCTGAAACATAAGTGTTGCAAATGCAAGAATATCCCTCAGATGAATTAATGCCTCATACTCAACCGTAAATCCTGGCAGAGATGCATAGGCTATTAAATGAAGTGTTAGTAAGCATCATGTTCTGTCAGTCAATAAATGGGAAAAAGTAACTTGGATATTTAGTTGTAAACATTACTTGTTGCTTAAAAAAATGTTATTATATAGTACATAACTCGCGTAACTTATATTGCGTTACTTGTTGCTTGAAAAAGGTCATCTGATTACATAACTTGCGTTACATGTTGCTTAAAAAGTAATCTGATTACATAACTCAAGTTACTAGTAATGCGTTACTTGTTGCTTGAAAAAGTAATCTGATTACATATCTCGAGTTACTTGAAAAAGGTAATTTGGTTACATAACTTGTGTTACATGTAATGCGTTATTTGTTGCTTAAAAAAGTAATCTGATTACATAACTCGGGTTACTTGTAATCTGTTGCTTGAAAAAGTAATCTGATTACATAAATCAAGTTACTAGTAATGCATTACTTGTTGCTTGAAAAAGTAATCTGATTACATAACTCGAGTTACTTGTAATCCGTTGCTTGAAAAAGTAATCTGATTACTTAACTCGAGTTACTTGTAATACATTGCTTGAAAAAGTAATCTGATTACATAAATCAAGTTACTAGTAATGCATTACTTGTTGCTTGAAAAAGTAATCTGATTACATAACTCGAGTTACTTGTAATCCGTTGCTTGAAAAAGTAATCTGATTACTTAACTCGAGTTACTTGTAATACATTGCTTGAAAAAGTAATCTGATTACATAAATCAAGTTACTAGTAATGCATTACTTGTTGCTTGAAAAAGTAATCTGATTACATAACTCGAGTTACTTGTAATCCGTTGCTTGAAAAAGTAATCTGATTACATAACTCGAGTTACTTGTAATCCGTTGCTTGAAAAAGTAATCTGATTACTTAACTCGAGTTACTTGTAATCCGTTGCTTGAAAAAGTAATCTGATTTCTTAACTCGAGTTACTTGTAATCTGTTGCTTGAAAAAGTAATCTGATTACATAACTCGAGTTACTTGTAATCCGTTGCTTGAAAAAGTAATCTGATTACTTAACTCGAGTTACTTGTAATCCGTTGCTTGAAAAAGTAATCTGATTACATAACTCGAGTTACTTGTAATCCGTTGCTTGAAAAAGTAATCTGATTTCTTAACTCGAGTTACTTGTAATCTGTTGCTTGAAAAAGTAATCTGATTACATAACTCGAGTTACTTGTAATCCGTTGCTTGAAAAAGTAATCTGATTACATAACTCGAGTTACTTGTAATCCGTTGCTTGAAAAAGTAATCTGATTACTTAACTCGAGTTACTTGTAATCCGTTGCTTGAAAAAGTAATCTGATTACATAACTTGAGTTACTTGAAATGTGTTACTTGTTGCTTGAAAAAAGTAATCTGATCACTTAACTCAAGTTACTTGTAATTAGTTACTTGTTGCTTGAAAAAGAAATCTGATTACTTAATTTGAATTACTTGTAATACATTACTTGTTGCTTGAAAAAGTAATCTGATTACATAACTTGAGTTACTTGTATTAAACACTGCATAAAACAACCAAGTCTGTCTTGGCTTATCTTAGTCAAATATCCCAACTAACAAAGGATCAGGTGTTTGTTGGTTAAGCACGGTAAAGGGTGGATTCAATAATTTGGCCCTGTGGAAGCGAAACAGCCATTAGGCCATTATGTTCTACAATTACCTTTTACTGGGGAGTCGTATAAGTGTCTGGTTTACAGGCCGCATTAGTGTTTCCACCAGCGTGCAGTAATGTGTGTTTTTGCATGCCACTGAGGAACTCACGGCGCACTCGGACAAACAAACCTATTGTGTCAAGGCTCATGCTATTATAATATGTATACCTGCATGTCATTATCTCCATTAGGAACACGCTGACCAGGACTAAACCACAGAGGGCATATTTAGAAATTCCAATGCTCTCAAACCTGGGAATTAACGTTAATGGCATATTTGCGCTTTGGTCATAGTCGATCTATTCAAGAAATAAAAATTGAGGATAGGATGATCGTATGCACTTCAAATTGGAAAATCAGGGGAATGTGAAATCATTCAGAAAGCAGCATGGCATTGCATTACGTGACGCATTCAATTGCAAAGCTCTGACGGAAAAGACGCAATTCCTGCCATTCCAGACGACCCTAAATGAGGTTCCCATCCAGAGAAAGGGCTGACTGGAGTTTTAAACGCATTAGCTATTGACACGGATAATGACAGATCAGGAATGATTTAAAGGATGATCTAATCATCGGGATATTTGAAGCTCTTGAAGGGTGGGATTATGATTCATTTGACAAATGACGTGCACATTGACTTCCAAAAATAGGCCACAATTTTATATCTATATATTGAAAAAGAGAAATAGACAGGTTTGACTACACGGCAGAGAAGCGCTCGCCCTCAGACTCTATGGGCCGATACGGATTACATTTGGGTTCCTGTATTGATGACTAAACAGCACTTTAAGGGCTTTCGGAGCACAGCTTCACTTTTCATTGCGCTGAATCAGCAAACAGGAAAACTTTAGGAGGCTTTGAGCGCTGCTTCCCTCTCCTGCCTCAAGTGTCTGTGAACTCGCTGAACTTTGGGCGCGTGCCAGCTCTGCGAAATTAACAGCCCTAACACAACAATACAAGGACGAATTAAGCGCACAGGCACCGCTGCATTCTACCCAGTGCTGTACAATTAGGGAACAAAAGTCCTTTACAAGCGAACCAGCGTAAACAATACGTGAAGTCGTCCATTTGGCGAGTGCCTTCTGTCTGGCACATTATTGTCTGAGTATAGAATAGAGAGTGACCCCGGGGTTTCCTTTCATATCTTCAGACAACACAAGTCCATCAATGTCTGTCTGTCTATCTGTCTGTCTGTCTGTCTGTCTGTCTGTCTATCTATCTATCTATCTATCCATCCATCCATCCATCCATCCATCCATCCACCCATCATCTATCTATCTATCTATCTATCTATCTATCTATCTATCTATCTATCTATCTATCTATCTATCTATCTATCTATCTATCTATCTATCTATCTATCTATCCATCCATCCATCCATCCATCCATCCATCCATCCATCCATCCATCCATCCATCCATCCATCCATCCATCCATCCATCTCTCTGTCTGTCTGTCTGTCTGTCTGTCTGTCTATCCATCCATCCATCCATCCATCCATCCATCCATTTATCTATCTATCTATCTATCTATCTATCTATCTATCTATCTGTCTGTCCGTCCGTCCGTCCGTCCGTCCGTCCGTCCGTCCGTCCGTCCGTCCGTCCGTCCGTCCGTCCGTCCGTCCGTCCGTCCGTCCGTCCGTCCGTCCGTCCGTCCGTCCGTCCGTCCGTCCGTCCGTCCGTCCGTCCGTCCGTCCATCCATCCATCCATCCATCCATCCATCCATCCACCCATCATCTATCTATCTATCTATCTATCTATCTATCTATCTATCTATCTATCTATCTATCTATCCGTCCGTCCGTCCGTCCGTCCGTCCGTCCGTCCGTCCGTCTATCCATCCATCCATCCATCCATCCATCCATCCATCCATCCATCCATCCATCCATCCACCCATCATCTATCTATCTATCTATCTATCTATCTATCTATCTATCTATCTATCTATCTATCTATCTATCTATCTATCTATCTATCTATCTATCCATCCATCCATCCATCCATCCATCCATCCATCCATCCATCCATCCATCCATCCATCCATCTGTCTGTTTATATATATATATATATATATATATATCTGTCTGTCTAACTGTAAACCTTCAAACTGTTTTGAAAACTTTGAAACAAGGTTTTGTCAAGTCCAATGTAGGAATCTATTATTCAGAACTATATGCCACTCCTATCCGTGCTTTTACGAACAAAGCACATCCCACACCTGTTAGCTCCAGTCCTTTAATTTACTGCACTAGCGGCATTCCACGAGAACATTTCCCTGGGTCTGTGTTCGCTACAAACAATCCCAGAATTCCTGGATTCTTTTGGAACTATTTTTATTGGCAGGGAAAAAGTAAACAAAATCGCCGACCATTGTGTCCGAAAGTTACGTGACCAAAAAGGCCTGATGTACGCTCAGCCGGTTAGTATTGTTAAATAAACCAGGACAGGGTGATCAAGACGCCGACGTGGAGTCCTCAAACCAGACGGTCAGATGTAAAAACCCACAGACGAGCTGATTTCCAAACGAGAGCTAAATGTGTCCTCAGACGGGTGTGGTTTCAGAGGCGCCTCGCTGCAGGACAGGGGTTGATGTCTCCGGGGTGAGGGTGCGGTCCGGCCCGGGACGCTCAGGTAAGACCATGACTGAAGAGCTTTTTGGAGAGCGTACGCCCTGAGGTAATCTGACACGTCCCGTCCAAACAAACCATCCTTCATGCAGCGCTTAAGTGCCAGCCGTGCAACACAATGGAAGGAAATGGCAATAAAAAACCGTATGGAATGACCAAACTCTGTTAGTCAAGTCACCTTCATTTATACAGCGCTTTTACCAATATAGACGATAAATATAGTGATAACAGGAGATTACAGTAACAGAGAGAGTTTAGGCTTTACAGCAGCTCTAGAATACAGTTATAGTCCAGCTAAAGTTAGTCACTTCTGTTGCAAAGATCAGTAGTTATTAAAGGGTTAGTTCACCCCGAAAATGATATCATTAATGACTCACCCTCGTGCCGTCCCAAAACCTCCGTTCGTCTTCAGAACACAGTTTGAGATATTTTAGTTTTAGTCCAAGAGCTGTCTGTCCATACAATGCTGAATAAAGTCGTAGTTTTTGTTATTTTTGGACTTAAATGTATTTCCGATGCTTCAAAACATTGTAACGAACCCACTGATGTCACATGGACTACTTTGATGACGTCTTTATTTCATTTCTGGATAAGGGCAGCATACCGTACACACATTTACAATGGAGGGACAGAAAGCTCTCGGACTAAATCTAAAATATGAAGATGAACGGAGGTCTTGGGACGACATGAGGGTGAGTCATTAATCATATAATTATCATTTTTGGGTGAACTAACCCTTTAAGTTAGTTAAGGAGTAGTTCACTTTAAAAAAAAAACTGCTGGTAATTTACTCACCCCCATGTCATCCAAGATGTCCATGTCTTTCTTTCTTCAGTTGAAAAGAAATTAAGGTTTTTGATGAAAACATTCCATATAATGGACTTCAATGGGGTCCAAACGGTTCAAGGTCCAAATGAGAGTTTTAGTGCAAACTGCAAACTGTTCAAAGGGCTTTAAACAACACCAGAGGACAAATAAGGGTCTTATCAAGCGAAGTGAGCGCTCATTTAAAAAAACAACAAAGTTTAAGTTTTATAAGCTCAAATGCTCGCTTTGCTCTGTTCTGTGATCTCTCCTATTCAAACTCGTTCATCAAAATGAACAAATCTTTTTTCGTGTCATTTGGTTCATTCAACGAACGAAATAAACGAGTTGACTCGGGAAAAGATTCGTTTGCAGTTTGCAGTTTGCACTGAAACTCTCATTTGGACCTTGAACCGTTTGGACCCCATTGAAGTCCATTATATGGAGAAAATCCTGGAATGTTTTCATCATAAACCTTAATTTCTTTTCGACTGAAGAAAGAAAGACATGGACATCTTGGATGACATGGGGGTGAGTAAATTATCAGCAAAAGTTTTTTTAAAAGTGAACTACTCCTTTAAAGGCGGCTCACACGACACCGTTCTAACAGAAAACCCTTTATGCGATCCGTCCGTTCATCCGCATCTGGCGGCTCGAGAACGCAAACTATGAAACGGTTCCAACGGGATGACAATGTTTTCAAAAACGTGAATCTGTGAAAACGCTGACGGCGTGCACATGCATATTACACGTTTAGTCTATAGGTGTGTGCGTATATAAGTGTGCAGGTGTGTGGTGTTTATTTACGAAGTGACCTCAACAAATGACCTGCATAATACACAATTTCTACTCATTTCCATGCGAACTGGAATCATTTTTAAAACGTTTTATCTGTACTGAGGTAAAGGGAAGAGCTGGAGGCCTTCGTTCGGCTCCCCGTCGTGTTCGGAGATCTGTGTCTTGGCACGTCGCGTGTCCATTCACGATCTGAGCCACTCCACTCTGATTTATGCGTTTGGCTGCAGATCCATTCTGCCGGACTGGACAAAGAAAGGAAACTCGGCTGACATTAGGCAGTCCGCTACACATCCTCCTGAGGCTTGTGGGACGGGAGCAAGCCATGCCTTGCCCAGACTGTGGGTCCTTAAATCCGATTGAAAGGTTATCGGCCTGGCAGAGTACAGTAGACGCCTATCCCTTTCTCTTCCGGGAATTAGCCGACACAATGTGTGTGACAGCTGTTTCAATACGGCACAATGCCATCATATCGCTCGATGTATTTCTTGCCTTTCATTGTTTTGCTGTCTCTCTCTGACAGCTTCGAGAGTGTGTTTCGAAGTGTTTAATGGGCAGTTGCACAGAGCTTTTGGTTCTGACCCCTCAAATTTTGGCTTGTGCAAAGCTGGATCGAGAAATGAATGTCCAGTTTGGTTTGCATTTTTTGTTATATTTTATTCTTGCATTGTATAATATTTTCTTATTTTTAGTTATAATTTATTCTTCTGTTGCATTTTATTTATAGTTATTTTATTCTCTTATTGCATTTTATATTAATACTTATCTTATTTTTAAGTTTATTCTACTTTTGCTCTATTTTCTTATTTTTTTATTAACTTTTAATATCTTATTTTATTTTTTTTCTATATTGCATTTAATTTTCCATTTTTAAATTTCATTTTATTTTATTGTCTTATTTTAAATTATGTTTAATTCTATTATTGCTTTTTATATTAATACTTTATTATATTCAACTACTCTCTATTTTTTTATTCTCTTGTTTTTTTTATTAACTTTTAATATCTTATTTTTAAGTTTTTCTTTCTTATTTTTTATACATATTGCATTCAATTTTCCAATTTTTACATTTTATTTTATTGTCTTATTTTAAAATATATTTTATTCTATTATTGTTTTTTATTTTTTTATTTTGCATTTTATTTACTCGTTGCATTTTATTTTCAAATTTTTGCTATATATTTTTTATTTATTTTATTATATTTTATATTCTCATTTTCAGTTCTATTTACTTCCCTTTATATTATTTTATAACACACTGTCTCAAAAGGTGCTATTTAAACGAAGTTCAACTTAATTAATGGGTCCTAAAGCATGGTCTCTTCAGGGTAAACAGCTTCTTATACTCTATTCTTGGCCGTCCGTAAGTTCACATTAACACACAGCGCCTGGCTCTCTCCCTGGTTCCTCTGTTCATTGTCCCGTTGAGTTGAAGTGAACATATTTTTGAGGGTTACTAATGGGTCAGTGTGTTTGAAATGAAATAAGTAACTGAGTTTATTAGTCTCAGTGTATTTCTCTGGTTTAATGTGGAGCAGGGCCCATTAAGTGCATCTGGAGAAACATAAACCCAACGAGACCAAAACCACACTGTCACAGGGGCGAGATTGAGCACGCCAATGTCAAGCTTCGCCAAAGCTCTCGTCTCCGTTCATGCAAGCGTAATGGAGGATCTCCAGCGCATAATTTTGCTTTGTTTAGGTGTGATGTCCTGATGGAGCTCGGCTCATGTAAGTCTTATCAGGTCTGTATGTTTTCTGACGTAGAGTCATTTAGAAACCAGAACAAAACAGAAGGAAGTTTCAGGGCCTCACAACACTTTCCAAAACACTAGAATTCTTTCCAAAACAGTTTTTTCATTTCACAAACCTCACACACAGATACATGAAAGTGTGTGTGTGTGTGTTCGCTGTGGTTTACCACTCCTTGTGTTACACTGCATTACTTCGCTTCAACAATACTCTCAAGGCCGGGCCTCCTTTCTCTCTATAGAAGTCGGAGTCGCAGGGAAACCTGACCCGACTCCACCCTCGAAATTATACGCTACTAGCCACGACAACAATAACAGGCAGTGTGTGTTTTTCTGTCTTTAACGAGATCTGCGCGTCAGACCCGCGGCCGCCACATACGAGCGAGGGCGTGTTTTTGTGTGTTTGAGTCACATGACCTGGCTGTTTACCTGCCATGCTTCACAAAGAGGCGTCTGTGCTTAATTTAGCAGTGGTTGACTGATACAAAAATAAAATCTGTCATATTATTTTTTTACTGTCTTTTAGCGGGAATGTAACGGCTCTCAATCAATGAAGTGAGTTGTGAAGTTTTTATTAACTTTTAAAATCTTATTTTTAAGTTTTTCTTATTTTTTTATACATATTGCATTAAATTTGTCCATTTTTTTACATTTTATTTTATCGTCTTATTTTAAACTATATTTTATTCTATTATTGTTTTTTATTTTTTTATTTTCAGATTGCATTTTCTTATTTTTATTTTTTGTGTTCATTTCTCGTTGCATTTTATTTTCAAATTTTTGCTATATATTTTTTATTTATTTTATTATATTTTATATTCTCATTTTTTCAGTTCTATTTATTTTCCTTTATATTATTTTATATCATTTATATGTATTAAGCTATGTATTACCTTTATATTATTTTCCTTTATATTATTTTCTCTCAATCAATGAAGTGAGCTGTGAATGTGCATTGAGGCAGCAAACGGGACAAAATAGAAGTGCAATTCAAATTTGCATGTAAGGAATTGGAATTAAAATGGAAAGTTTGTCTTTAAATGATGAAAAACATGTGCAGACATGCACGAGACAGTATATCGTTCCAGTTCAATTCACTCCTGATTCTTCAGTGCATGAAATATCCCTAAAATACACCAAAGCTCAGGGACGCTTGTGTCGGCCAATCAGAATGCAGTAAAGCTGATGACACGCATTTGGGGATGTTGTATGAGGGAATGTGATGATGTGGTGAAAAGCATCAGACTTTATGACCCAGGCGAGTTCACCGAGAGAAAGCCCTAATGGCAGGGTACATGCAGGGGGCTGCGGTGTGTGTGTGTGTGTGTGTGTGTGTGTGTGTGTGTGTGTGTGTGTGTGTGTGTGTGTGTGTGTAGGGGGTTGATGAGCCACAGTGGAGCCACTCTGGAGAAGTGAAATCACTGTAATAAGAGGGTAGTGGTTTGGCACAAACCTCTCTCTCACACACACACACACACACACTTGAGCGAGGTGAGGCAAGATCTTTGCCCTCTGCTCTGTTTAATTCGGCTCTCTGCGCTCTTGTTTTTGACTCGTTTTGGCGGGTGTTTCTGGAGTAAAGCCTGAGATCATCCATTATATGCATCAGAACTGCATCCGTTCACGTGTAAATATTTGAATATGCACAAACTCAAATTTGTGAGCTTTAAAAAAAAACTTTGCAAATGTGCTTTAGTTGTCCCAAAGAAATCTATGGATTACAACTCATCGTCATTATAGAAAATGATTTTATTTGAACATTTCTGTTTATTTACAGATGGATGGATGGATGGATGGATGGATGGATGGATGGGTGGGTGGGTGGGTGGTGTATGGATGGATGGGTGGGTGGGTGGGTGGTGTAGATAGATAGATAGATAGATAGATAGATAGATAGATAGATAGATAGATAGATAGATAGATAGATAGATAGATAGATAGATAGATCGATAGATCGATAGATAGATAGATCGATAGATAGATAGATAGATAGATAGATAGACTCAAGACATTTGTTTCAGTTCTACTGCGTTTCTGTGGGACGGCCGAGACTCGAGCAGAAGCCACGTGTGTGTGAGTATGTTTATGTGTGTGAGAGCCATCAAATGTGTACAGTACATGCGTAAACATGTGAGAGTGTGAGCTACACGTGTGTTTACGCCGTCTGGGTCGGGACTGTAGCCTAAACACAGCTCTATACCAGCTCTCGCTTCACGAAAAATCGCGATTCAGAACGAGGAAAAGGCAGATTAAGTTCTCTGTGCATTTACGAGAAAGCAGAAACTGGTTTGACACGTTTTGATTTACCAGAAAAACCACACAAACCGCCTAATCTTGCTGAGCCCTTCTACTCCTCAGATGTTTCTCATTTTGAAATTGTCATTTGGATTAGCCAATCAGAGGTCATAGAATGTTTAAACGACCTCTGATTGGCTAACATCTGCGCAAATGATCGTATCTTATCAAAGTGGATAAAGCTGCTGTATATTGAGCTTTTCATTATATGCAAATATGGAAGGTTGCATGTTAATGAGATGGAAGCGATGATGTCATAGTCACCATGGTTTCTTTATTTACCATTTCTATTAGCCAATCAGAGATCATTAAACATGTAAACGACCTCTGACTGGCTAACATCTGCGCAAACTATCTTCAAAGTGGATAAGGTTGCTGTATATTGAATTGTTTATATGTAAATATGGAAGGTTGCATGTTAATGAGATGGAAGTGATGTCATAATCAGAATGGTTTCTGTATTTAAATGTATTGCCATTTCAATTAGCCAATCAGAGATCATTAAACGAGGTACTTCGCAGATGTTTCTCCTGAGAAAATTAAGTATTATAAAGAAAGCACGTTCAGGCCTTCAATATTCAGTCACATGCTTTCTTAAGCTCATTGAAAAGCCAATTCGTGGAGACGTCAAGCTCTTGTTATTCCCTGAACATGTAACACGCCACGTCTCGGTCCTCATTCATCTTCACGAGGGGAGGAGGAGACGGGCCGTTTGTTGCGATGTGTGTCTTTGTCAAGGAGAATAAATCAACGTCGGCCGGTGCAAAACTCCGACACATTAACCACGGCTTACTCACGAGCTGCCGGTCGAGCGAGACGCCTCGAAACGTTCGCCGCGGGGGAAGAGACAAATGATTTAGTAGCTGACGTGTATCTAAAGCACTGTGAGACTCTTCAGAGACACTATGTTTTAGAGCCCGACCGATAAAGGATTTTGAAGGCCGATACCGACACAAATATTTTTTGGTTTTAAAATCCGATATATCGGCCGATATTTTTTTTCCTCAGAAACGTGCAACAAAACATTAACAGATTTCCCTCACATTAGTTATTTGTATTTAATTATGAGTTTTAACTAAAATAATATGATAATACATTTTAAAAACAAACTTGTTTCTTTTATTGTCACAACAGAACAGACTGAATCGAGTATCGATTGGAACCGGGACTAACTTTTCGTTTTTCCCGGAATCGTTCAAAAGTTAAAATTTCGATTCCTGTTATCAAAGGAAAAATGGGAATTTTATTTAATTTTTAAAAGTAGGACATCCAAAGATTTTGGGAGAAGCATGGCTTAAATTAATGAAAATATGAACAACAATTATGCTTCATTTTATTTACGCAAAATAAAACTTTTTCCCCTCTGATTTATCATGGAAAAAAAAAAAAAAAAAAAAAAAATTTCGATTCCTAGTTTCGATATTCACACTCCGCCGACCAGAAGAAGAAACCGCCGAACAACACCAACGAAGAAGTGTCTACCGGAAGTGTTGGCATAACCGCGCGAGTCGAACATGAGTAGCTTACGTCGGCGGTCCAAAGTGTGGCTTTACTTTTCTAAAAATAACAAAATCTCGACAAAATGCGGAGTATTTCCCTTTCGAAAGGAGTATTTCCTTCAGAAAGACCGTTGGTTAGCAAGGTTAGCTAAACTTTTTTGACCCTGCCTCTTAAAAGAATCGGAATCGAGAATCGTTGGGAACCGGAATCGAAACAAGGAATCGGAATCGAGAATCGTTGGGAACCGGAATCGAAACAAGGAATCGGAATCAGAATCGATCAAATTCAAACGATACACAACCCTACTGATGATAGTGGCACTAGCTAGCTTTGTGGTTAGCTAGTCTATGATGAGCCATAATTTAGCAATGGATTACGTCATACTGCTAATTGTAAAACATACATTGTCAATATAACAGATGATGCGTCTCATTGCTAAAACTGTCACGCGCTATTAAAGAAATACTTCAGTCACATCGTCAAAAGTTAAAAGGACAGTCAGTCAATGACACTGTAACAACGTGACGTAACTATTACTAGCTATTTACGCTTCACTCTTGGCTTATTTAACAGCAAAACTGGACATGATAGTCACAAATTTTGTTACTTATTTGAGTTTAGAGAACTGATGGGGATGTTCTTTTAATTGTTATTCAAGCAATGTATGTCTCGTAGAGCGCCCTCTAGTGGACAAACTATAAAACTCCAACACTCATGACATGGTTCAAGCGTGTTTTGTTCGTTTTTATTTTATTGTTGAAATATTCATTTATCGGCCATTATAACTGCCGATACCGATAGTTTGGAAAATGCCTAATATCGGCCGATAATATCGGTCTGGCTCTACTATGTTTGCTGTAACATCTTGTGTTTACTGCTCCACGTATAATCAGATGTCTGCGTTTATGTGTGTGTGTGTGGGTCATTCAGTTCACCCACCTGTTGCCCTCAGGCATGAATCGACCGAATGAAACCACCATCACCTTGTCACGACAAGTTTTCCTCTCGCTCGCTCTAGTTGTGCGTCTACTACAGTCTAAACATCACAGCGGCGCTCGACACACACACACTCACAAAACATCATAGCAGCGCTCAAACTGAACCACAGCAAAAAAAACATACTTCATTTCATCATGACGGGCAGTTTCTGCTACTGTCCCTTTAAGAAGTCTGTATTAATGCCTATTTACATGTGAAATACACGACAGCTGAAATGTGCCACTCAAACTGTTCAGATCGCTGTGTGTGTTGTTGCATACACCCCTGTGGAAGGCATGAAACTTCATCACAGGTGCTCGAAGGAAGAGCCAGACGGGAAGTGCAGACACACCTCGAAACGGCGCCATGATTCAATCTAAACACTGTGTGTGTCTCGACAACACTGACATAGACATACTCACAGAGAAAGACACACACTCACATGTCTGATTCGGTATCTTTGTGGGGACTCTCTACAGACGTAATGGTTTTTATACTGTTTAAGAGTTAATCGAGGCTTATCGAGGTTCATAATATGTGAAATATCAGCACTCTCTGCCATCGCTTGCTCAATAAAATATAATGCAGACGTCTTCTTCAGGGATCGTACCTTATCTTCCAGTCGGATCAGCCGGGCTCCCACCGTATAATACTCCTTATCCACACCTTTCTCTGGAAACACAACACCAGGAAAGAAAACGGCAGTCAGAAATGATTCATTTCGAAACACACAAGAAAAACAGTTTGTCAGAAGCTCATGTTAGTGTTTTATTGAAATCAGAAGGTTTCTAGACTGGCGAGTGGATGAAAACCAGATCAATATATTTTACATGAACATATAACTTATATATTACTTTAAAAGGATCATATTCTACACTTCATTGCAGTCTTCTCCTCTCATATTTGAGTTTTCAGCTATTTTTTTCAGCTTTTTTTTGTTACTGTGTCTTTAAGACTGCGATATGTAAATGACCTCTGATTGGTTAACATCTACATAACTGCATAATTAACTCTGTAGATTATCTTCAAAGTGGGTAAAGTTGCTGTATATTGAGTTTTTTATTATATGCAAATATGGAAGGTTGCATGTTAATGAGATGGAAGTGATGTCATAATCCCCATGGTTTCTTAATTTGCATATATTGCCTTTTTTAGCCAATCAGAGATCATTAAATACTTAAATGACGTCTGATTGGTTAACATCTGCACGCCTGCATAATTAACTGTGTAAATTATCTTCAAAGTGGATAAAGTTGCTGTATATATTGAGTTTTTTATTATATGTAAATATGGAAGGTTGCATGTTAATGAGATGAAAGTGATGTCATAATCACCATGGTTTCTTAGTTTGCATATATTGCCTTTTTTACTAGCCAATCAGAGACCATTAAATATGTAAATGACATCTGATTGGCCAACATATGTGCAAATGATCTTCAAAGTGGATAAAGTTGCTGTATATTGAGTATTTCATTATATGTAAATATGAACGGTTGCATGTTAATGAGATGGAAGTGATCTCATAATCACCATGGTTTCTTAATATTGCCATTTTTATTAGACAATCAGAGATCATTAAATATGTAAATGACGTCTGATTGGCCAACATATGTGCAAATGCTCTTCAAAATGGATAAAGTTGCAATATATTGAATATATTTATTATATGCAAATATATAATTGATGTTAATAAGACAGGTGTGATGTCATAATTACGATGGTTTCTGTATTTCCATTTATTTTTTTGCAGTTTGTCTTCAATTAATTGTCTGTTTTTACATGGTAGGCTACATTAAACTCTTTTATTTAAAAAAAAAAAGCAAGTATAATAGGTCATGTGAGCCCTTCGATGTGATTTATTCATGAATTTTGAATCTGTATTTGATGTGAGACTGTTTACTGGTCAGTTTTCCTTTACCTGGAAGGAACATTCCTGGTTTTCCCAACGTGTGATCCAGCCTGCGAGAGGAAAAACATCAGGAAACTGTGAGTCTTACATCTTATATTTATGCATTTGGCAGACGCTTTTATCCAAAGCGACTTAAATTGCATTAAAGTACACATTTGCATTCGTATCAGTTCTTGCTTTCCCTGGGAATCAAACCCATGACCTTGGCGTTGCAAGCGAGCTCCAGGAAGGTTGTTTGTAGGGAAAGCGTGACTCACCTTCTCTGCAGCTCTTTGATCCGAACCATCATGTTCAGGTGTCCCTGTGAATACTGCTCGATCACGTCCCGCACGTCGTAGGGTTTCCTCGCTTGCTGCGGGACAGAGGGCATTGTCATCACAGGACACTATTCTTTGAGCCCCCTGGGCCTTGAACTTCCACGCTTTGTTACTATAGCTCAGTTTAACTCAATAACAACAGCAGCAAAGGAATGCAAGAGCTCTGAAGTGGATACTGAAATTCGTTTCGGTTTAGGTCATTAATTAGCTTGTTCTTTTAGTTAGTCTACAGACCATCACACATTGCGCTTCATCCAAAAATCAAACTATTTTTGAATAAATTTGTTGACAACTCTATATACAGTATTTCTCTATACTTTAATGCATTTAATTCCCATTTTAGTGTATATAGTTTCAATTTAGCTTTCATGTCATTAATTAAAATATTTAAGGATTTTTTTATTATGAAAACTAAAGTCATTTTCTCTATAATTGATATTTTAGTGCATATTTAGAGCTTTTTTGTGTCATTTAAATTAATTAAAATATAAGTGTTTTTTATTATGAAAACTAGTCATTTTTTTCTATTTTAAATGAATTTTTATTCATATTTTAGTGCATGTTTTTATTTTTAATTCAGTTCTTGTTTCACTTTAATAAAAATATTTTAAGTGTTTTTATTATGAAAACGAGTCATTTTCTCTATTTGAATTGAATTGTTATTCCTATTATAGTGCATATTTATAGTTTCAATTTAGCTTAAATTCAAATATTTTTAAAGATGTTTTTATCAAACTAGTAATTTTTCCTCATTTAATTGCATTTTTATTCATATTTAAGTGCAAATTTATTGCCTCTGTGTCATTTAAATTAAAATATTTATATATTTATTAAATATATATATATATATATATATATATATATATATATTAGGGCTGTCAAACGATTAATCGGATCAAAAGTTTGTGTTTACATAATATATATGTGGGTGCACTATGTATAATTATTTTATATATATAAATACACACATATACTTGTATATATTTAAGAAATATTTCCATGTTTATACTATATATAGATTTATATATAATTTATATTATATATAAATATAAATATTTTATATATACATTTTTTTTTCTTAAATATACATGGATGTGAATGTGCATATTTATTGTTTATATATATATATATATATATATATATATATATATATATATATATATATATATATATAGTTTCTGTATCATTTAAGTTAATTAAAATATTTTGAGTGTGTTTTTCTTATGAAAACTAAAGTTGATTTCTCTATAATTTAACAAAAATTGGCGCATATTTCTTTCATTCATATTCTTTTGAATATTCCTTTCCCAAATTTCCCAATATAACTTTCTCTGGGGTGTGGAAACGTCACTCAATCATGATTCTGACATTCAAAATAAAAGTACCTGAAACTTCCGCCGAGCCACGAAGTACTGCATCCGTCGGATGACCTTGATGGCGGATCTGTGCGCGTGGGAAAGTCTGCAGAGAACAAAATAAACAAACACACACGGCGTCAGAAAACACCGAGCAGGCCGGCTGTAAATGTGTGTGTGTGCGTATGTGGCAGTAAACCTGGCGACAACACACACACGGATACTCTCTAAGGGAGGGCACTTTGGGTTTTTTGGCCGAAACACCCTGTTATTTCCAGCGTAACGCTGCCTTGCCAAAGCTTCTACCCAGAAATACACACACACACAGCAGTCATGTCAGGCCGAGTCCACTGTAAACAGGGCCTAGTGGAAAAACAGCCACTCAAGACTAGATAAAAAACTTGACCTTGAGCAGACAAGCATCTCAAACCTCCGATGAAGAGCGCTGACATCAAACACAGTCTAATGAGAGAGTCTTAAAGAAACAGTGCATCAGTAAATAGAAATTATGATGTCATTCACTCCAGACCCTAGACATCACATTCTGCGAAACATCTCATTTTGCATTTTTAACAGAAGAAAGAAAGTCATACGAGTTTGGAGTGACACGAGTGTGGAGCGAATGATGTGAGCATTTATTTTTGGAGGAACCATAAATTTAAGTGTGTGTGTGTGTGTTGGATGATGCTGAGTATGGAGTGTGTGTGTGTTAAGTGGGGTGATTGGTGTCCGTTGGCCACTTGAATTGGTTTACAACATTCCACAACACACACTTCAGACCGTAGGAGAAGAGAATGGGCTAGAGCGCAGACAATCGCGCTGCTTTTCAGAGGATAACTGTTCAAGAGGGTGTCACTTCCTCCTGATAACAACCAAACAGAAACATGCGTCACAAATACGTCATCATACGCCATTCAAAACCCATTTATATATATAAAAAATATTGAATGAATGATATATATCTGAATATAATAATATGATAATTTTGAATGATATATATCTGATTTGTCATGACGTATTTGTGACGCATGTTTTTGTTTGATTGTACTAGAAAGAAGTTATTTATACACACACACACACACACACACACACCCACACACACACACACACACACACTTATATATATATATATATATATTAGGGCTGTCAAACGATTAATCGCATCCAAAATAAAAGTTTGTTTTTACATAATATATGTGGTTGCACTGTGTATAATTATTTTATATATATATATATAAATACACACAAATGCATGTATATTTAAGAAAAAAATATGATATATAAAATATTTGTATTTACATATCATATAAATTATATATAAATCTATATAGAGTATATACATGAAAATATTTCTTAAATATATACATGCATGTGTGTGTATTTATATTTATAAAATTAATATACACAGTGCACCTACATATATTATGTTAACACAAACTTTTATTTTGGATGCGATTAATCACGATTAATCGTTTGACAGCCCTAATATATATATATTTATTTATTTATTTATTTATTTATTTTTTTTTTGTGGTTGTAAGTATATAAGAATTTGTGTATTAGGGATGCACGATATATCGGCCAACATATCGGTATCAGCCGATATATGTTCATTTTTAATGTTACTGTTATCGGCCTGATAAGAAAATTTGGCCGATATATTAAAGCTGATAAATAATGTATTTTATCCTTCAGCTGAGACACTACAGATGCACACTGATCAACATGATGGTCTTCAATTGCTTGAAATATGTTTGGAATCACTTCAAAAATGAAAACACAGTTCAGTGCAACACGTCTGTCCTATAAGCTTCATAACATTACAATGAGATCCTCATAATTGTGTTTGGGTCATGGCCTTTAATGGTGAGACTTGTGTTTTTGTAATCAGACTCTGAAAAATTATATCAACATTTAGATATATAATATATATATATATATATATATATATATATATAATATATTGGTTAATATATCGGTTAACGGCTTTCCAAATATAAAGAATTACCGATATCGACCAAAATTTTATATCGGTGCATCCCTAGTGTGTGTGTATATATATATATATATATATATATATATATATATATATATATATATATATGGATTTTTAAATGGCATATTTGACGTATATCATGACACATTTATATAAATAATATAAAGCTTTCAAATATCATATATATATATATACGTATATCCATATTTGAGCATATATGTGTATAGCTATATCTATCTATCTACCTATATATATATTGAAAAAAGCTGGAATAATATAAATATTATAAAACGTAATGAATTCATATTTGTAAATACATGTATGTTGTGTATATATTAGGGCTGTCAAACAATTAATCGCGATTAATCGCATTCAAAATAAAAGTCTGTGTTTACATGATATATTAGGGTGCACTGTGTATAATTATTTTATATATATATAAATACACACATATGCTTGTATATATATATATATATATATATATATATATAAGAAATATTTTCATTTATATACTCTATATAGGTTTATACATGTTATATAATAAATATAAATATAAATATTTTATATATAAATAATATCTTTTCTTAAATATACATGCATGTGTGTGTATTTATACATACAAAATAATTATACACAGTGCACCCACATATATTATGTAAGCACAAACTTTTATTTTGGATGTGATTAATATATAAATATATATCACACACACACACTGTCACTAAAGCCGTTCCGTGAGTGTCCAACACAAGAGGAGACGTGTTGATCCCTCTCAGCTTGAGTCTGTCGTGATAAAACTCTCTGCGCTGTCACTGATCTACAAAACACAAATCACTTCCTTCTGTGGCCTCCGTCCCTGTCCCACACAAACACACACACACACCTCGTCTTCATTACAGGACAAAAGCAGCGCTGACACACACACACATACACCATAAAACACACAGATCAAAGCGTCTGTCCTGTCCTCTCGCAGGAAATGCATGCGAACAATACGAAAACATCCAGAGCAGGACGATGCATGCATGTGTGTGTGTGTGTGTGTGTGTGAAAATCCCAACATGATTGGGAAAGAAAACACATGCCCTCAAAACATGAAACACATGCTGTTTAATCAGGAAACTGCCTCCTCGCATTACAGCAGCCCATGAACACACACACTTCGTGCAGAGCCACAACACGCCTGACACATGTTCACTCCGTTCTACACATGCAAAACATTTAACAACATCACAGAACAACACAACTAACGGCTCTTTAGGCAAGCGCCACCATTATAGTGTTCACTCGTAGGTTTGTCCAAACCTCACACGCGTCCCGCGACACTCTCAGGAAAAAAGGTACAAAAGCTGTCACTGGGGCTGTACCTTTTCAAAAGGTACACTTTTGTACCCAAAGGATGCATATTGATACCTTAGTGGTACATATTAGCAGCTAAAATGGACATGTTACCACCTAAAAAGGACATATTAGCTGATGAAATTGACATATTAGCACCTAAAATGTTCATATTAGCACTTAAAATGTACATATTAGCAGCTAAAATGTACATATTAGTACCTAAAATGTACATATTACCACCTAAAATGGACATTTTAGCTCATGAAATTGACATATTAGCACCTAAAATGTACATATTAACACTTAAAATGTACATATTAGCAGCTAAAATGTACATATTAGTACCTAAAATGTACATATTACCACCTAAAATGGACATATTAGCTCATGAAATTGACATATTAGCACCTAAAATGTACATATTAACACTTAAAATGTACATATTAGCACCTAAAATGTACATATTAGTACCTAAAATGTACATATTACCACCTAAAATGGACATATTAGCTCATGAAATTGACATATTAGCACCTAAACTGTACATATTAGCACCTAAAATGTACATATTAACACTTAACATATACATATTACCACCTAAAATGGACATATTAGCTCATGAAATTGACATATTAGCACCTAAAATGTACATATTAACAATTAAAATGTACATATTAGCACCTAAAATGGACATATTAGCTCATGAAATTGACATATCTTGAAATGGATATATTAGCACTTAAAATGTACATATTAATTAGTATATATGGTTGTGGTTTGCTATTGGTGGATCTCATGTGAGTGACAGGTTATAGCCCCACCCTCGTCATCAGGGAAGAGCTGATTACGAGGTACATGGATTAAAAAAAAGAGTGATGTGCACATAAATAATTTATAATAAAAACTACAATATCCATTAAAAAAAGCATTAGTTTTAATTACAAAGTGCCTTCAAGGTGACTTTGCTCTCAATGAGAGCAGTGAAACAACACCGTGATGCATTGATGCGTATTAAATCATATCTGGTGGTGTACGCTATAGCTAGAGAATGGTGGCTCCAGTAGCGCCATTAGCCGTGAGCTGGACGCGTGCAGAGCCGCTTGGCTGCGCTCCGTGAGGAGAAACTGCTGACTGAGAGTGTGTGCCAGAAGCCAAACTATGGTGTGTGCCAGAGTTGTGTCTCTCTTTTCTTTTTTTCCCCTCCTTTCCTGCCGTAACCCCGAGTGTATCTCTCTTCCTGCTCTCTCTCTCTCATTCTGCACGTGTTGGACTGAAAGCTACGACTCGCTTGTGATACAGAAAGGAAAAACTGTGTTCATCCTAAAATTCACAAACAACTACTTATTATTTAAAATGGTTAAAGTAGTCAAGCTACTCGAATGTATTTAGCTACACTACACAAGCTGAAAAACTGCTAATGCTACGTTCTCGGTGACAATTTAAAGGCCTATCTACTGCTACGTTTACACAACTGAAGTGATTATAGTGATGACTCCAAATGCCAAGTAAATGACAGAGAGCACTGTTATAAATGACTACAATGTTTCTCAATTGAAATGGAAGGGCAAGTTGAATATAAACCAAAAAAAAATTGTCATTAATTTGCTTCTTTCAATCAACCACCCACAAACATTTGGATACAAAAAGATCAGAAACATATGGGAACAATAATAAATGATGACTTATGAACCATCAAAATGAACAGATTCAATAAAATAAAAAAAATATATATATATTATATATCCTTATTATAACATATTTAATTTGCTGCAGTCTATTAGAAAAATGTGTATTTAATTAGAATATTATTTAAAAAAACAGTTTGAGTGAATTATTCAATAACAGGTTTCATTGCTGGATGAATCAGTGTTTCTGAACAAATCTCTTCAGTGAATGATTCATTGACTTGTTTCATTGCTGGATGAATCAGTGTTTTTGAACAAATCTCTTCAGTGAATGATTCAATGACTTGGTTCATTGCTGGATGAATCAGTGTTTTTGAACAAATCTGATTCAATGACTCGTTTCATTGCTGGATGAATAAATGTTTCTGAACGAATCTCTTGAGTGAATGATTCAATGACTTGTTTCATTGCTGGATGAATCAATGTTTCTGAACGAATCTCTTGAGTGAATGATTCAATGACTCGTTTCATTGCTGGATGAATAAATGTTTCTGAACGAATCTCTTGAGTGAATGATTCAATGACTTGTTTCATTGCTGGATGAACAAATGTTTCTGAACGAATCTCTTGAGTGAATGATTCAATGACTTGTTTCATTGCTGGATGAATCAATGTTTCTGAAAGATTCTCTTGAGTGAATGATTCAATAACAAATACGTTGTTAACAATCACTTGTCGTCACCTATTGGTGTAACGATGTAATCAATACTATTAGTTTGAAACGCCAAGTTACTTTTAAAAGGTGAGTAAATGATGACAGAATTTCATTTTTGGGAGAACTATCCGAGGCGAATCGTTCTCATTTAGGAATAAGATCGCACGAGTTTCTGAATCAAGATCAAAATTCTTGATTATTAGTGCAGCTCTAACACACACACATTATAAACAATAAGTATAATAATAAAAGTATAACTATACTTGTATTCATCAATTTACAGTAAAGACACTTTCAACAACAAAAGATTTCTATTTAAATTAAATGTTGTTCTTCTAAATTATTTCTCAAAGAATTATGAATAATACACTCTAAAAAATGCTGGGTTGTTTTAACCCAATTTTGGGTCAAACATTGGGTTAAAAATGTAATGTAAAAATGTAACCCAATGGCTGGGTTTGTCCAAATTTGACCCAAAATTGGGTTAAAACAACCCAGCATTTTTTTAGAGTATGCATAATGATCTCCACAAAATATTAGGCAGTACTGTATATTAAGTTTTAGTTAGTGACTCCACGGGAACATTATATACATTTACGAGCTTTATTCGCTTAACTTGTTTGAATCGAGTCTCATTAATGAATCAGAACGGGTGATTTCTAGTAAAGTGTGTTTGTTTATCTGAAAGGAAGAGGAAGTGTCCGTTACCCCCCTGAGGCATCAATGATCACGCAATCAGCAACAAAGCTTTACAGAGAGCCTAAAATACAGGGTGTGTTTGACAGTCACAGGGGTTTATATCCGACAGCAATTACCACATTACACACACAGTAACAGAAGCCAAATTATGCAATAACATGCAATCTATCCGGCTGATAGTCAACATAAACAGTGATGATAAACGTGGTGTGTCACCTCAAGCTCACATGACAGTCAATTATAAAGAATGAAACGTTGGCCCAGTTCACACAGATGAGAAAAAGGAAGAAGGAGAGAGAAGGTTTGGATAAAGTTACTCCTGGAGAACAGAGCGTCTGCCATTGAGCCCTTCTGATACTTCAAATGAACTGAAATGAAGATTAAAGGCTTCGTTCACCTCATTTCCCCAAGTGATGTCATCCGGTTTCTTCTGAGAAACACTAAAGGAGATGTTTAGCACAATGTTACCGCTGCTCTTTGCAAACCAAGACAGCATTCGGCGAGCAGGGACGCTTATAGTCAAAAAAGATTTGTAAGAAAGTGATTTATAAGTCTTCTGAAATCATGTGATGGATGTGTGTGAGGAAGACAAAAACAAAATTAGCACTCAAATCCAATTTAATTTAGTCTGTCCATCACATAAAGTTATTATACGGCTATAATAATAATGATTTTATTATTATTCAAATAATATTATATATTAATCTTCAGTGGATTAATAAGTTAATGCTATAAATGTTTTTATAACCTATATAAAACCAAAACTCATTATAAAAAGTTAATGTGTTTGATAGATACATTTTATTAAATGATATTCAATAAAAAATTGAAATAATTATAATTGTTTATATGTAAAAACATATGAAATATATAAATATATAATTTTTATAATATAAAAAATATATATACAGTGTAAATATATATATATATATAAAGTAATCGCGAATAATCAGATCTAACATAAAAGTTTGTTTATATAATATATATGTGTGTATATATACATATATATATATACAGTATATATATATATATATATATATATATATATATAAATGATATTAAATTAAATCAATTAAAAAAATTCTAAATTATAATTCTAATTTTTAAAAATAAAAATCATTCCTCCTAATCACTGCTTCTCTTGCGATCGGAGCGTTGTTGGGAAAAGAGCGGGCCGCTCAATGAGTTCCCCGAGGAGAAACAAGTGTGTTTCAAGGACAGCAGGACATGGAATGCAAGACACCTGAGAATAGTCTGTGTGTGTGTCTGTGTGTGTGTGTGTGTGTGTGTGTGTGTGTGGTGCTTGTTACTGGAAGACTGATGTGTTTTCAGTGTGTGTGAGACACGAGGAAAGCCAGAGGAAACAGGGAAAGGGAGGACAGCTCTTGGCAACGAAGAGCAGCGGAGAGAAAAACGAGGCAAGGAAAGAGAAAGAGAAGCAGAAGTGTTGACAGAGAGAGTTCTCCTCCCTCAGGAGCTGAAGGTGTGAGGAGCTCACACACACACACACACACACTCACTCACTCAATCACTCACTCACTCACTCACACACACACACACACACACACAGTCACTCACTCACAGACAGACACAGTCACTCAATCACTCACTCACTCACTCACTCACTCACTCACTCACAGTCACTCAATCACTCACTCACTCACTGACACACACAGTCACTCAATCACTCACTCACTCACTCACTCACTCACTCACTCACTGACACACACAGTCACTCACTCACTCACTCACTCACTGACACACTCACTCACTCAATCACTCACTCACTCACTCACACACACACACACACACACAGTCACTCACTCACAGACAGACACAGTCACTCAATCACTCACTCACTCACTCACTCACTCACTCACTCACAGTCACTCACTCACTCACTTACTCACTGACACACACAGTCACTCAATCACTCACTCACTCACTCACTCACTCACTCACTTACTCACTGACACACACAGTCACTCACTCACTGACACACACAGTCACTCAATCACTCACTCACTCACTCACTCACTCACTTACTCACTGACACACACAGTCACACAATCACTCACTCACTCACTCACTCACTCACTCACTCACTCACTCACTCACTCACTCACTCACTGACACACACAGTCACACAATCACTCACTCACTCACTCACTCACTCACTCACTTACTCACTGACACACACAATCACTCACTCACTCACTCACTCACTCACTCACTCACTCACTCACTCACTCACTCACTCACTTACTCACTGACACACACAGTCACTCAATCACTCACTCACTCACTCACTCACTGACACACACAGTCACTCAATCACTCACTCACTCACTCACTCACTCACTCACTCACTCACTGACACACACAGTCACACACTCACTCACTCACTGACACACACAGTCACACAATCACTCACTCACTCACTCACTCACTCACTCACTTACTCACTGACACACACAGTCACTCACTCACTCACTCACTCACTCACTCACTCACTTACTCACTGACACACACAGTCACTCACTCACTCACTCACTCACACACTCACTCACTTACTCACTTACTCACTGACACACACAGTCACTCAATCACTCACTCACTCACACACTCACTCACTCAATCACTCACTCACAGACACACACAGTCACTCAATCACTCACTCACTCACTCACTCACTCAAACACTCACTCACTCACAGACACACACAGTCACTCAATCACTCACTCACTCACTCACTCAAACACTCACTCACTCAATCACTCACTCACAGACACACACAGTCTCTCACTCACTCACTCACTCACTCACTCAAACACTCACTCACTCAATCACACAGTCAGTCACTCACACGCACAGAACAGTTGTGAACAGTTGTGCTGCTTCATATTTTTTGTTATGCGATACATTAACAAAATTCCAAAACTCTAAAATTCCGTTTTTTAAATGAAATAAAAAGACTCTACACTGAATGTCAGAATTCTAGAATGAAGTTTTGAACTTATATAAACAACATTCTGAAATAAAACTGTGGAGTCTGGCGTGTTGGGGTATTTTGAGCTGATCTGGGCTCAGCTGTTCCAGAGCCACAGGGTAATATTCCTGAAAACTGAGGTCACTGCGTTTACCAGCCCGCGATGATATAGCGTTCAGTAAGAGCTCATGGTTATTATTCACTTATGTTTTGTTTTTACAGATCGGGTGACTGGGCAGAGAGAGTTCACGGCCGAAAGGAGAGAGAGAGGAGGGAAAAAAAGAGAAAGATGATCTCCGTGTTTTTCACGGGCAACAAGAATAAATTCAAGCAAACGACCTCTTTAGGATCCTCCACGACCCCAGCCGGGAGACGCCGGTGTGAGTGTGTGTGTGTGAACCCGCGACCTCGCGCTGTATTTAACCAACGGCTGCTTATCTGAGTGTGTGCGCATATAAATCCTGCACTTTTCCCATCCGAACAGATAAAGGGAGAGCAGCGTCTCTTCTCATCTGCAGTTCTCTTTAAACAGACTGATACGAGCTCACTGTGAGTCTCATCTCACACACATCTCCGCAAACATGAATATTATGCTTTCATACAGGCAAAATTACAATGTTCTCAATGGCATACTGACACACTACACCACGTGTGACTTCCACACTCTGAGAAGAAAAGGTTCTATATAGAACTTTAAAAGATTCTATCAGCGCTACATATTTGAAACCCCTAAAAGGTTCTATACACTCTTAAAAAAAGGGTTCCTCTGGGTTCTATATAGAACCCTGGGGTTCCGTACTTGGCCAATAGAACCTTTTACCCCCCCAAAAAATGGTTATATAGAGAACTTTAAAAGGTTCTATCAGCGCTATGTATTTGAAACCCCTAAAAGGTTCTATACACTCTTAAAAAAAGGGTTCCTCTGGGTTCTATATAGAACCCTGGGGTTCCGTACTTGGCCAATAGAACCTTTTACCCCCCCCAAAAAATGGTTCTGTATAGAACTTTAAAAGGTTCTATCAGCGCTATGTATTTGAAACCCCTAAAAGGTTCTATACACTCTTAAAAAAAGGGTTCCTCTGGGCTCTATATAGAACCCTGGGGTTCCGTACTTGGCCAATAGAACCTTTTACCCCCCAAAAAATGGTTATATAGAGAACTTTAAAAGGTTCTATCAGCGCTACATATTTGAAACCCCTAAAAGGTTCTATACACTCTTAAAAAAGGGTTCCTCTGGGTTCTATATAGAACCCTGGGGTTCCGTACTTGGCCAATAGAACCTTTTACCCCCCAAAAAATGGTTCTATATAGAACTTTAAAAGGTTCTATCAGCGCTACATATTTGAAACCCCTAAAAGGTTCTATACACTCTTAAAAAAGGGTTCCTCTGGGTTCTATATAGAACCCTGGGGTTCCGTACTTGGCCAATAGAACCTTTTACCCCCCCAAAAAATGGTTCTATATAGAACTTTAAAAGGTTCTATCAGCGCTACATATTTTAAACCCCTAAAAGGTTCTATACACTCTTAAAAAAGGGTTCCTCTGGGTTCTATATAGAACCCTGGGGTTCCGTACTTGGCCAATAGAACCTTTTACCCCCCAAAAAATGGTTCTATATAGAACTTTAAAAGGTTCTATCAGCGCTACATATTTTAAACCCCTAAAAGGTTCTATACACTCTTAAAAAAGGGTTCCTCTGAGTTCTTTATAGAACCCTGGGGTTCCATATGTGGCCAATATAACATTTTACCAAAAAAAAATGGTTCTATATAGAACCATTTTGGAGTTCCATATATGAAGCGGGGGATGGAACCATTTCTGGTTCTAAATAGAACCATTTCTTCTAAGAGTGCAAACTGAGACAGTATATAGGGCAGAATGCAGAAACTATGGAAGTATGACGTCGTAATGGATGGAGGAGACAGAGACCAAGTGAGTGTGTGTGTGTGTGTGTGTGTGTGTGAGAGAGAGAGAGAGACAGAGAGAGAGAGAGAGAGAGAGAGAGAGAGAGAAATGCACTCTAAAAAGTGCTGGGTTGTTTGAACCCAAATTTGGGTCTAATATGAACCCAGCCATCGCGTTAACATTTTTAATTTAAAAAACGTAACCCAATGACTGGGTTTGCCCATATTTGACCCACATTTGGGTTTAAATAGGAAAAATATCGAAACACTTTAGTCATTTTTTTTTTGAGAAATGCTAATGGTCTTGCCCACATCAAACAGTCATTTAAAATTGCAATAATTATTTCACAATATTACAGTTTTTACTGTATTTTTGATTAAATAAATGCAGCCTTGGTGACTTACCGAAACAATAAACCTTAAAGGGATACTCCACTTTTTTTGGAAATAGGCTCATTTTACAACTCCCCCAGAGTTAAACAATTGAGTTTTACCGTTTTCGAATCCATTCAGCCGATTTTCTGATATTTAGAAGAATATCAGTAATCAGACAGTTTCTGGTCTCATTGACTTCCATAGTATATATTTTTTCCTACTATGGAAGTCAATGAAACCAGAAACTGTCTGGTTACTGATATTCTTCTAAATATCAGAAAATCGGCTGACTACATTAGAAAACGATAAAAACCCAACTGTTTAACTCTGGGGGAGTGGTAAAATGAGCCTATTTCCAAAAAAAAACTAAAGTATCCCTTTAAGAACATTGCAAATATGATTAACGAAGCCATTCGTCCAGGTCTGCTTTCCTTTCCCAGTTACCTCGTTCCTCCTTTTATTGTGAGTACAGCAATATTCAGCACACCATAAAAGATTTTAACAGCGTGTGTTTATCACTAGGCCCTCATAACCCATAACACACGGCTTGCTTTATGAGCACGCGTCATATTTGAGCATTTCCAGTCCCTACTCTACATTCACAAAAGGATTGGGTCCGACTGGAAGCTTTCGAAGTCAATCCGACGCAGATATTATGCAAATAACCGGCGGTTCATTCCAGTTCATCTAACCTGTAATCAAGCTGTACAAGAAGAGACGAGCTTCACTCCAGGAGCTTTTAAGTCTATCTCAGTGACCTTTGGACGCAGATTTAATCTCATAATCATCAGCTTTAATGTTTAAATGTAAGCCATGTGTGCTGCTCGATAAGACCGCGCCGTTCGCCGGATCAAAAAGATCCACAGGCCTGGAATAACGTCTCCAAATCAAAGATGAAACGCCATTCCCTGGCTTCGTGCCTCCGTCAGACTCGCATTACCTTCGCGAGCGCTGACGGTGACGGAGGAAAAAATGCAGCAAACACACCCACGGCCAGAGACCTTCCTGTCGGAGTTTGAAACGCTTGATAGAATAACAATACGATGTTTCAGTTCTAATTCATTGAGCCATGAATCCAAAAAGCCTGTCAAAACATCTCTGAGCCGCAGCAAAGCAACAACCGGAGACGAGGAGCAACGGGCCTCTCATCGTTTACTCGCTTCGAACTTGTGGGACTTTCTTTCAGAAGCAGAATTATAATTACAAAAGTCAATATGACGACTCATGCACTCCCAGTGTTCCCAATCTTCTGAAGTCATTCGGTGGATCTGTGTGAGGAACACACTGACATTTCTGTCGCTATTCACTTGAACATCTTGTAGACACTCACCTAAAGGATTACTAGGAACACCAAAACCCTAACGGTCAAAATTATTAATTGGTTTGAGTAGGACAAACTTAAATTCAACAAATTAGTTCAGACAAATTAATTTTTTTGAGTATTTAGGACTTTCTTTTTCTTTCAAGTTCACAGAACCGATATATTTTAAGTAAACTGAACTGTTTCATTGTTTTGAGTTTTATGAAATTATTTATTTTAATTTAGACGAACTTAAGTTTAACTGAAACGGCTGGGATATCTATTTCCCGGCATGCTTTGCCGATGGCACTCGAAACAGAGTGTAAATGCTAAAATTAAGTGCAATATAATGTTTTTTTTGTGTGTGTGTGTAAGATTAATGTTAAGTGTGAGATTTAGTAGTGATTAATGTTTTGTTATGCTAATTTAGAAAAATTTATGTTAATGTTGGCTTTGGGATAGTTACCATCATGGTGACAAGTGGTGCATTCAGCTTGATTTGAGAGCAAATCATCCCTTTATTATGCTCATACAGCAAGTGCCTCAGTGCTACTGTTTATAACATACTGTTTCTAATATGTTAGCATTAACTACATCAGTAGATTAGCTTTTAAAGCTAACTAAGTTTACGCTATTAAAAGTGACTTAAGTTCATCCAACTTATTTGGGTTTACAGTGTACTTCATAGATTTATGTTATAGTAACTAATTAGTACTATTAACTTTAATTACCCAAGTTATCTTGACAACAAGTTATTGAGTTACTTGGAAACAAATCAAATATTTTTTTTATGCTTAAATTGTTTGAGATAATAAACTTAAATGATTTAAGGCTCATCTCATCAGGTTAAAGGAGAACTCCGGCTAACAATAAACCTTTGTTCTAATAAAACATCGGAACCTCGTCAATCGTTCCCCGAGGATTGTTTTCATGATAATCGAATGTAAAGAGTTTTATCTCTAAAAACTGTTTAGCGTATAATGCTAGTACTGGGGGCACTGACCAACTGAAACGAAATCGCTAGTTTATACCACTAACAAGGCTTAAAATAGCCCCGCATTAACGCAGGAACATAACAAGGCTCCATACATGCAAAACGAAGCATTGACAACTTTGTAAGTGTACAGACCGTTTAATAAGAACATAAGTTATGAAGACCGTTTACTTCGTGTATACATTCAGAAGCCATCTTAGGAAATAGTCTCGATAAGTCGATCCCCGAACGTCGTGATGAGTGAGCTGAACTGTATGAAGTTCAACGAACTTCTGAACTGTATGAACGACGTTCGGGGATCGACTTATCGAGACTATTTCCTAAGATGGCTTCTGAATGTATACACGAAGTAAACGGTCTTTATAACTTATGTTCTTAATAAACGGTCTGTACACTTACAAAGTTGTCAATGCTTCGTTTTGCATGTATGGAGCCTTGTTATGTTCCTGCGTTAATGCGGGGCTATTTTAAGCCTTGTTAGTGGTATAAACTAGCGATTTCATTTTAGTTGGTCAATGCCCCCAGTACTAGCATTATACGCTAAACAGTTTTTAGAGATAAAACTCTTTACATTCGATTATCATGAAAACAATCCTCAGAGAACGATTAACGAGGTACCGATGTTTTATTAGACCAAAGGTTCATTGTTCGCCGGAGTTCTCCTTTAACTCAGGTTTACAGTGTACACTCTTAGAAGAAATGGTTCTATTTAGAACCAGAAATGGTTCCATCCCCCGCTTCATATATGGAACTCCAAAATGGTTCTATATAGAACCATTTTTTTGGTAAAAGGTTCTATTGGCCAAGTATGGAACCCCAGGGTTCTATATAGAACCCAGAGGAACACTTTTTTTAAAGAGTGTATAGAACCTTTTAGGGGTTCCAAATACATAGCGCTGATGGAACCTTTTAAGGTTCTATATAGAACCTTTTCTTCTAAGAGTGTAATACTGTGTTTGACCACCTTTCACCGTCAGAACTGCCTTAACGATGCCTGGTCCCGAGTCAGCAGAGTCCGGGTCACGGCTGTTTAAACAGCGCCGGGTAATCCCGCTGCTTTGTTCAGATGCGCGGTATGCGGACGGAAGTGTCCCGCTCGAGTCAGTGCTGGGAAATACCCCTAAACGTGTGAAACCATGCGGACCAGGGCTTTCCGGACACTCCAGCCAGCAGACATGACCCACATATGTGTGTGTGTGTGTGTGTGTGTGTGACCAGGAGTTCATGAGCTTTAAGAACTGTGTTTGTGGTTTGCAGGAATGGTTGCATCATCAAACTCACATTGTATGTAATAATTAGTGTAAATATAAAAAACTAAGATGTTGATCCACAGAAATGAAATAAAAATAACAACAGGTACAGAATGATGCAAGGGTGAATAAATGAACGACACTAATAAAAACTATTAGTATTATTATCAAATGGTAAAACTAATAACAAATAAAATATTTAAATTAAATACATTTATATGGGGTCATAAATAAACAAATTTTATAAACAAATAAATATTTAAATTAAAAATATTTCTTTACTATGCTGAAAAAAATGTCGTAGAAAATGTAGAAAAATGTAGGCTGCAGTTCAACTCAAATATTCAATATAATTTTAAATGTTATTAATGAATGAAATAAAAACTATTCCTTTTTTTACACGGAACAAAAATGAACTTTCATGCAAAATAAATATTAAATATATTGCGTATTATGAATATATTATTATTATTATTAAATATAATAGTAAATCATTTAGAACTCCTTTACTAATCCTTTAATCCAGTAGTGCAAGTTAAATATTAAATATAATATTAAATATCGCATATAAAATAAATTATATTTAATATTATATTATTCATTAAATATCCGAAATAATAAACATATTAAGAAATTATTAAGAAATAATAAACATAACAAATAAATACCATAAAACAAATATTATTTAAATCCAGAAAAAAAACTAAGCAGACTTCAGTGCAAGTTAAAATAATGTTAATTCTTATTAAACATTATTAAATATCATTTTTAAAAAATATATATTTTATATTGTATTTTATTTTATATATATTATATTTTTAATTTATATTCATACATTATATATATATATATATATATAAATATATATATATATATATTTATTTATTTATATTTATTTATATATTTTATATATAAAAATAAAAATATATATATATATTTTTAGATATTTCTATATATATATATATATATATTTATTTATTTATTTTTCTATATATATATATATATAAATATATATATTTTTAGATGTTTTTATATATATATATTTATGTATTTTTCGATTTTTTTCTATTTATATATATATATATATATATATATATATATATATATTTATTTATTTATTTATTTTTCGATTTTTTTTCTATTTTTTTTCTATTGGCAAAAATTAAATGTGAACTATAATAGCCTAGCCTACATTTATCATTATTGTCATTGACTATTAAATATAATAAGAAATATTATTTATTACTTTAAAAAAATCATTTACTATCCTGAAGAAGAATCCAGCAGACGTTAGTACAGATGAATCCTCTGGAAAACTAAGAACAGCATTTCACAATTTACGGCCACAGCCGAAATCTGCCTCTCTCTCTCTCTCTCTCTCTCTCTCTCCCATCCCCCCCTCTCTCTCCTCGAGCAACTCAATCCTGCGCTGAGATAAAGCCCCTCTGTAAAGTGAGGCTCAGTGTGTGTGAGTCCCAGGCCACGGCCCGCATGTATAATGTCTTCTTCCACACATGTGACAGAACAGAGCTCTTTCTATAGGCCACCGGCCATATGGTGACCAGCACTGGACGTGTGTGTGTGTGTGTGTGTATGGGCCCTTCAAGCCCAGCTAATATACATACACGGCAGGGTGAGAGCTAGTGTTACATCCCTCCTTCTCTATTCATTCATTCACTCTCTCATTCATTCATGGCGGGGGAGGCAGGCCCTTTATCACCAAGAGTTAACCTCTCTTTCCCTGCGAGCAAACAATGAGGATAAAGAAGTCTAGTGGAGCCGAGCGCCTGGAGTCTGGGACGCAGACGTGTTCGGAAAGCGCTCACACACACACACACATGCGCATGCAAGTGTGTTTAACCCTTTCTGGGACTGAATGGGCCTGGATCCTGCTAGCCAGATGGCGATCGCGAACGCTAATAGCGGAGCATAAATGTGCCCTCAACGCTTCGGGTCCGACGTCGACGTGCCGTGAAGAATGAAGGAGACAGGTGTGACGTGCACCCGTCTGGACGGATGTCTGATGACCTCATCAAACATGAGAGATATCACACACACTTAGCTGTTCACCTCACTGTAGAAAACTTTCAAAAATGGGCATGCAAAAAATAAATAAAATAATAATATTACATTATTATTAAAAAAAATCTGTCAAAATGTCTTATATACTGAATATAAATGTATAAGTATCAATCGCTCTATTATATATATATATATATATATATATATAATTACATTATTATTTGAAAAACAAAATCACTCATCAAAAACATTCACATCAAGACTTAAAACAATAAATATAAATTATAAATTATGTATTATATTATTTATATTATAAGAACTTATAATATAAATAAGTTTATTATATAAATAGTTAAATAATATTACATTATTATTAGAAAATAAATCTATCAAAATGTAGAAAATCATCTTCACTTTATAAAACATGAGTAATATTTACATAAAAAGTAATATATTTACATTATTTTATATAATATGAAATTCTTATTCTTATCTTTATTTATTTAAAATGTCTAAAAATCTAAATAATCTACATAATAATAACATACTGTAATATGTATTTAAACTAACATCAATGCATCATTAATAACATAAATGTAAAAAAAATAAATATTTAAAATATAATATAGCCTAATATAATATAGAATAATATAATATAATATAATATAATATAATATAATATAATATAATATAATATAATATAATATAATATAATATAATATAATAAATATAATATACTCTAAAAAATGCTGGGTTATTTCAACCCAAATTTGGGTCAAATATGGACAAACCCAAATGTTAGGTTAAAAATGTAATTAAAAAATATACAATTGAAAGTAAAAGTTGAAGTTGGGTTAAAATTTTTAAATTACATTTTTAACACACCATTTGGGTTTGTCCATATTTGACCCAAAATTGGATTAAAACAACCCAGCAGTGTATAATATAATATAATATAATATAATATAATATAATATAATATAATATAATATAATATAATATAATATAATATAATATAATATAATATAATATAATATAATATAATATAATAATATAAAAAATAGCACAGATGGTGGGAATGCATCTTGAACTCAAGTTCAGAACAACTCATTTTAACAACTAATTTTAACTCATATTAACAACTCATTTGAACTACTTTTAACTAATTTTAAGTACTCATTTTAACTCGACCCGTTTTAAAAACACAGATGCTGAAACCACAGTTCAACATCAGATTTGATCAAATTTAACCCTTTAATAATAGCACAGACTTTGTTTCTGCATTAGACGTTCTCTGCTCTGAGACCAGTTTACTGTGGAACATCTTACCACCACCAGACCAGCAGCTGACCTGAGAACAGCGCATTCACCGGCGTCATAAATAAAGTTTCTGACAGGCTCTGGTGGGCTTTTGTGCGAGAGCTGTTTGCTCCGGTCTGGCCGATCGAGGCTTGTTTGCTCAGAGAGAGAGAAGAGGTGAGGAGTCTCTCCATTTGTTTAACTCCACGCCATTCATTCTCGGGACTTTGACAAACAGAGGCCGTTAAACGCGGCGAGAGGGCCTCCGCTTGGCTGACGCTCGGATACGTGACGCTCGCATCCCGTGGGAAGAAGAAGAGCGTTAGTGGGAATCGCACAAAAAAATAACAGTCTGAAAGGCCACACGGATGTAATTTGATTGAATCCACAACAGACGGAGCCTGAGAATTATTATTTTAAATCCCACTAGGTGGACGTGGCAATTCA
This sequence comes from Cyprinella venusta, assembly GCA_038021265.1. Taxonomy (NCBI): domain Eukaryota; kingdom Metazoa; phylum Chordata; class Actinopteri; order Cypriniformes; family Leuciscidae; genus Cyprinella; species Cyprinella venusta. The sequence goes on from CM075886.1 coordinate 22,823,470, forward strand.
TCAATCCGAGCGTAAACAAATTAGGCGTATCTCGTCCAATCAGAGCACGGCACGAAAATTAGCCATTGTGTGAAACAATGTGCGCATAAACAGGGGCCAGCGACTCGACTTCACATCAATGATGGTCATTTGTATAACCAGCACTTTGCCGGGCCGAGCGCTATTCATATTCAAATAAAAACTGAGAGAGACGGAGACGCACAAAAGCAAGTCAGTAAACATCACTGCCAGTGTGTGATAGAAACATTAGAGCCACACAAAACCCACACATAAAACCTTACAAAACGCCATTATTTTCAGTAAATCTTACACTGGCCGCCATTAAACATCATCACATATACAAATGCATTGCAAGAAGCCATCCTGAATGAGGCATTATGGGTATTGCCTGAGCAAACACAATCTGTCTATTGTGTTGGGTGATATTTCAAACCTTATGTATTTTTTTATGATTTATGTTTTTAAGTGGCTTGACATTTTTTATTTATTTATTTTCAGTGAAAGAAGAAATATTTGGGTAAAATAATCAAGACATAAGGAAAATGTGTAGTATTTGTTCTAGTCTTTAAAAAAAGGAAATGGCAAAAAAAAATTAAAGATAGCACATGTTTATAATGAATTATAGCTCCAATTATACTTATTTATGATTATTGCTATTCTATAAATATATGTATAAAGACATGTAATGCATTATTAGAACAGTTGCATTTATATTAAATTTTTATAATTCCGTGCAAGTCATGCATTTGCTTTTTTAATGCGCATGCTCATCATCCATTATTCACTGATTTATAAGTATTAATTAGGCAGCCGTATGTTCCATGAATGTATTTATAAAGATGCAAACTGCATTGCCATAATGTGTTTATATTTTACCGTTACAATGACTTTTAGTAGGGCTGTTAAACGATTAATCGCATCCAAAATAAAAGTTTGTGTTTACATAATATATGTGTGTGCACTGTGTATAATTATTTTATATATATATATAAATGCTCACACATGCATGTATATTTAAGACAAAAATATTATTTATATTTAAAATATTTATATTTATAATTTATATAAATTATATATAAATCTATATACAGTATATAATATTTCTTAAATATACAAGCATATGTGTGTATTTATATATATATATATATATATAAAATAATTATACACAGTGCACACACATATATTATGTAAACACAAACTTTTATTTTGGATGCGATTAATCGCGATTACTTGTTTGACAGCCCTACTTTTTAGTAATTCAGATTTATATCTGTCAAATAAGAGAATATATTGTTATTATTATTTAAATGCATTTATTATTATAGGTATAGGGAGGCATTTATTTTTTTTACATTATATTTTCTTTCTTATAATTTTAATACAATAAAATCCAAAAAATAATAATAAAAATAAAAATTGTACACGATTCTACATATGTCTAAATGTCTATTATAATTATATTTATCACAATTTTATTATTACTATTAATTGCATTTATTATTTTAGGCATAAGAAGGCATTTTTTATTTATTTATTTATAATATATTTCTTATAAATATATATATATATATATATAAACATTTTATTATGTAAATTATATTTTATACAATATTTTATATAAAATATAATTTATATAATAAAATGTTTACACACACACACATATATATATATATATATATATATATAATTATAAAAATATATTATAAATAAATAAATAAATAATAAAAAATGCCTTCATATGCCTAAAATAAAAATGCAATTAATAGTAATAATAAAATTGTGACAAATATAATTATAATTTTTAGAGAGAATATATTACGAATGGCCTGATCCGAATTATTGGGTGCTACGAATGTCTATCAAATGCGCCTGTACCAATAGCCATAGCCAATCAGGTCAAAGAATCAAAGACGATGGGTCAGAGATTTAGAAGATTTAACTTCAAATAAATAAAAGCCTCGTCCCAAATAGACGCCTGTCTCTTTTACACGCCCGGTGTGTCTGCAGGTTTGGAAAAGGTTTTAAAAGTCTCAAAATAGAGGCCGGGTGTGTTTTATAGTTTCGGGTTGTTAATCTTCTAAAACCGTCAGATCGTCCGCTTTTTGGGAACCGCCAAAGCAAATTTTTGCCCGTTAAAGCCTATTTTGATGAATAGAATAGCACTGCTCTCTTCATTTAATAAAGTTTGAATCAGAAATGCTTTAAAAAAAACATCCCAAATTTTTCCCAGTTCCAGCGCTCTAATATTCCCAACCAGCTGTGGCATAAAGCGTAACATACACACACACTGAGAGAGGGCTAAAGCCTGAGGAAACACTCGAACTTCATGTTTCAGCTCAAACGCTGTTGGATGTTGTCCAGATGTAGTCCGTGAGTCTAACGTGTCACCGGTTCAACACATTCCCACCTCCAGCGGCGCATCAGTGTGAGAGACAGGCGTCTGCCAACACCTCCAGCTGCCTAACTCACACACACACCTCCACACGTTACACACTCCACCGCAGGAGTGTGGAGGAATCTGGAGCGCGTCCAAAGTTAATATTTCTGGAAGCGTTCCCGCTGCACGCCCGCGCTGTTTAATGCAGCTTTGTTTGATTAGGAAAGTTTTGCAGCACTTAACGCCGATATTTTATTCCGGACGCTCACAACGCATATTTTTCCAGGCCGAATGAAGCCCTTGAAAGAGGAACGTGGAGCTGCGGAGATTTCATGAATGGAAACCCTGATTAATATTTCACATGAAACGACTCACAGCTACAATAACAGAAACGCGGTCAATTAAAGCGCTGGAGATGAAAGATAACGACTGATGAACAGAACAAGTGTGTGTGTGTGTGTGTGTGTGTCTCATTTCAGCTGAATGCCATGAAAACATGCCATGCTCTTTATAGCTCACCCCAAAAACAACATATTGAAATTATTTCATGACAAATAAACCCTCATTTTTAATTTCCGCAATAATGATCTCATTCATTTTACATTAATGTGGAAAAAAAATGTTACTTAATTTGTAAATTAAAATAAAATAAATATTTTATTTACAATTTACATTAATTAATTGACATTATTTCTATTGTTATTTAAAAATAAATATTTTTAAATAATAATAGGCTAATAATAATTTAAATAAATATTTGTATAATTAATAAGAACAATTATTACTATTATTAAATACTTAATTTAAATATAAATGAGTATTTTAAAGTAATGAGAATCAACACGAAAATTAAAAAAAATTAAAAAATAAATTTGAGGTGAATATGTGATTAATTATCATGCAAATAATGTCAAAATGTGTTTTTTCTGCTCTGCGTTAGGGGTAAGGATCCTATGGAGGGTTAGTGTGTGTGTGTGTGTGTGTGTGGATCTGCTTTAGGGAGAGATGGAGAGTGGGAAAACTTCAAACACTTGAACTTGTGCTGTCAGCAAACAGATCAAACCTCACCATCTTCAAAAACAGATTGAAGTCTGAGTGTGAGTGTGTGTGTGTGTGTGTGTGTGTACCAGGTGGAAATGCCTACTGAATGACTAGTGGACACACTTATTAGTGAGAAGGACAGGAGGGGACACTAAAACAGTCCAACACTCAGTCAAGTTTACTTCCGTCATGTGACAACAGGATACTCTATTAAAGTCAATCGACAAAAAAAACATTGGTAATATCATCTGACATCATCTCAAAAGAAAAGACTGTGTCAGAGATTAATAATTATATCTCGATTAAAGATTATGAAGAATAACACAAGACTATTAAAAAGTAAACAAATTGTCTAATGTCTATTTAGAAAAAATAATAGTAATAATCCAAAATAAAATAAAAATAAGATGAAAAAACTAAAATAAAATGCTTGCCACTTATCTGATCACTGATTTAAAAAAAATAATATTATTTATTTATTTATTTTTTATGGCATAAGTGACAAAGCCAAATATTTTTATTTTTATATATAATAATTATTTTTTTTTTCACATTTTCAGATCAGATTATATTCAGATCATATAAATGGCAAAGGCCAGGATATATATATATATATATATATATATATATATCTCAATGCTCTGTGTGTGTATATATATATATATATATATATATATATATATATATATACAGAGCATTGATATGATATATATATATATATACACACTATATATATACACTATATACTGTATATATAGTAACCTGGTTGCCTTAAAATTTTAAGTTGATTGAACTGGAAAAAGTGAGTAAATACAATGAAGGAGATTGATTTAATCATCAGAAACTCAAAATAATAAGTTATCTGAACTAAATAAATTATTTAAGTTGATTTGACAAAAGAAAAAATGTGATAACAAATATTGAAAATATTTTTTACAGTAGATATATATATATATATATGCCTTAATTAAAAATAACATCAAATAAAGTTGACTGGGACGGAGAATGAGGAGCAGAAGCAGCAGATGTTTGCGTGCGAGAACTTGTGCTTTACTTTATTGCTTTGATGCTGTTCAGACAAAACATTTCTGCCTCATACAAGCTAAAAATAATATCTAGGTTACGACACACACACACACTTCCGCAAACAACAGTCAAAGAAACATCCTTTTTTCTAAAAGAACCTATCCGTGACGTGAATGAGAAGCAAACGCTGAGAGTTTCAACATTTTACTACATGAAGCGCGAGTGCGCCAAACAAACTTTAACCCTTGATGCATCGTTAAGATTGCTTAGTTCATGCACTTCAAAGTTAAAGGCGTGCGTGTAAAGTTTGCATGTGAAGTCTCTCCAGACGTAACCCAGTTAAATAAGGGTCTGGTTAACACATCTCACCGCAGAGATGGAAAAATGCTGTCAGTCGTGCTTTAAAAAGCTCAAAAAAGAGGAAAATAAGGAAGTGCAGAACCCCTGCTCTGATTTCATCCTGACCTCTGAACTCTCATCCGTGCTGGTATTAATATCAGCAGTGTAAAACTGAACACTTACATATGACAATGCTCATAGTTCACATTATAAACACCTGGATGATGGAAGCATATGTGTCTTTGCATTGGCTGCTTATGTCATATGAACGCCTGTGAATGTCAAAATGGCAGGTTTAATAAAGACAAATATGATTTAGAGGTTCTCAAACCTTAACATTGGGAATAATTGAGAATAACTGAGCTTGTTATTGGTGGTAAATCTAAAATAAAATATAATAAAATTAAAAATAAGATTAAAAATCTAAACATAGCTGAAATGTTTGTTACATATCTGTCTGTCACTCATGCCACAAAAAAAAATAATACCAAAAAAAAAATGTGATGCTCTCCAGAGTCACAATGCTCCTGTGAATCAGACGTAGCGTAGTGTGATTGAAGCGAGCGCACGCTACACACGACGCCGGATCAGGTGTTCTTCCAGCTCTTATTTCCACTGCTAATCAAGACAAGCCGGTAAACACGCACAGGAGAAACTCAATCGACCTGTTTTTCAAACAAAATTGATAACAGATTTCACCATGAACACCGGCCATTAACCTTCACAACACATCTGTCATCATCAAACTCTCATATTTCAGATTTTAAGCAATTTCCCCTCATAAAAAAACATGGTTAAAGATGGTATTACATGCTAATCTGAAACAAATTAAAGTACTGAATGATTAAAACTAGCATATCAAGTATAACTTTAAAAGAATAACATGATATTTTCGGCTGGTGTTGTTATTGTTAGTAAAATTAAAATTATTAAAAAAAACATTTTTTGTAATTTGATATAAAGCTGAAATAAAATAAAATAGAAATGTTGCAACTACATTAAATATAGTACTATTATTAATAAAATAAAAAAGTATTAAAATTCCTGCAATTGAATAAATATAAATATAAAAAATGTTGAAAACACATAACAAATTACGAAAACTGAAAATATAAATATATTTTTTTCATAAATTATAATATCAATAAATACCAAATTATGAAAGTTTATTATGAAAAATGCTTAAAAAATAATTTGATATGAAATACACATTTTCCTAAATATGTTTTACTCTAAAACTGTGAAAAAAGCCATAAATCGTACAAAAAGTCATAAATCTGTGTTCCGAATTTGAGGTTGAAAAAAAAAATAAAATAAAAAAAATGTAAAAAATATCTTAAATATCTTAAAAAAATAAGCATTCAGTGATCGCTTAAAAAAAATAGCTTTTTGTTTGGTGCGCAGTACCACACACTTCCACTAGATGAAAATCGCGTCCAATGTGCTCATATTTGACCATTTTTTGAACAATACAAGTGAGACATTTTAACTTTTTCAAATTATGTCCATGATTTTTTGTGTTCACACAGCAAAGGTTAAAATCTTGACCAAGTTTAGTACCATTCCAATGAAAACCCCAAAACTTAAAGCTTTTCAGTCAATAATGAGGAAACACGAGGGGTAATAGTATGTAAATAATTCTAAAGTAACACGGTAACTCCATAGTGCAAAAAAACCCTCTCTATATTTGATTCAGTAGCACTCTATTGTTTCCTGTGAGGCTCACCTGTCTAACACATCAACATTTAGGTCGTTTCATAAGCCGATTTCTGCTGATTCGCTGACACGTGGCTCGACTGCCAACGCCGGCCTCAACGCCAGAACGGCTAAACCTCACAAGAATGGCGTATGGATTTTGGAGGAATTACTCGGTGTCTCCAACACTGAGGGGTTTGTGCACTAAGTAAAGGAGGATAAGAATGTAATGTGGTTTGGGGGGACGGGGTGTTGCTGTTGGATGGGGGGCTTTGAGACGCAGCTTAAGGCCAGTGTGAAGAATTAAGCTGCATGCCCAGACAGAATTAGTTCCACGCAGACTAAAGACTGTGAAACCAAACAATTAGAGCCCCTACAACGGCCAAATCAGCGTCGATAAGCAGCCGGGGGGTGGGGGGTTACTGGTTAAAACATCACAACTAAGTTGCACATAACTAATCCCAGAAATGAATGATTTCTCAAATCATGTGTGTGTTTCTGAGAAGACGTGTGTGGTCATCAGTCATCAGATGCACCGTTTTCACCTACTGGAGCAAAGAGTAGAAGAGACCAGACCAGAAGATCACAAAGACATTTAGGAGTCCATTTACACTAGATACACTAGCCAAAGAGAATGCACCAAGTACACCCTAGCAACCATATAGCAATGTCCTAAACCTCCCACAACACCCTAAAATGCCATAAAACAACCCAAAATACCCTAAACCCTCCAAAACCACCCTAACATGCCCTAAACCCACCAAAAAATAAAAATAAAATGCCATAAAACCATCCACAACATCCTAAAATGCCATAAAAACCACCCCAAAACACCCGAAAATGCTCTAAAGCTACCACACAACACCCTAAAATGCCCTAAACCCACCCAACACCCTAAACCCACCAAAAAAAAACCTAAAATGCCATAAAACCATCCACAACACCCCAAAAAGCCATAAAACTATCACACTACACCTTAAAATGCCATAAAACCACTCACAACACCATAAGATGCCCTAAAACCCACTCACAATACCCTAAACCCACCAAAACAACTCCTAAAATGCCCTAAAACCCACTCAAAACACCCTAAAATGCAATAAATCCACCCTCAACACCCTACAAATGCCCTAAAACTATTGTACTACACCTTGAATGCCATAAAACCACTCACAACACCATATAAGATGCCCTAAAACCCACCAAAAAACTCCTAAAATGCCCTAAAACCCACTCAAAACACCCTAAAATGCCATAAAACCATCAACATCACCCTAAAAAGCCATGGAACCACCCAACTGCCCTACAACTATCACACAACACCCTAAAATGCCCCAAAACCTACTCAAAACACCCTAAAATGCCATAAAACTATCCACAACACCCTAAAATGCCCTAAAACCCACTCAAAACACCCTAAAATGCCATAAAACCATCCACAGTACCCTAAAATGCCCTAAACCCACCAAAGAAACCTAAAATGCCATAAAACCACAAAACACCAATTACGTGTCTTCGGAAAGTACCTTTACTGTTTTAAAATATTATTTAATAAATTAAGGTAAAAAAGTTTTCACCCCCTGATTTTTTTAAGCAGAAATCCCATCATACCATGACAGCCAAATGTTTTGAGAATTAAGTTGAAGAGTACAATTAACACGTATCAGGTTGTGTGTCCCTTCTTTCCCATTGGAAACCCATATTTCTGAAGCTCAAACATTGCGTGTGCGTAACGATCGACCGGCCTAAACGGCCTTTTCAATCACAATCCAGACGTAAACAAACAGAGCAAGTGCCAGACGTGGCAAACGCTGCATCAGCACAAAGACTCTCACTCAAGATCGCTTTAACACTTCACTCGCATACACCTGTGTGCAGAAAGAGGCTTTGTCCTTCTCTGACTTGATCTGACGCTCCTCCTGCACATGTGGAACAGCTCAGTGGCCCTCCGCTGATTATTCACTCTGAATGAGGCTGTTTGTGACTGAGGGAGGTTGAGTGGCCTAGTGTGTTTCTGAGTGTGTCACATTCACACAGCAGCAGAATATGGCCTGTTTGGAGGACTCAATACGCTTGCGTGCACAAATTGCTATTAAATGGAAGAACTAGTTTTCTGTCATGTAAATCCATTCCTGTAAGCTATAGGGCTGTAAAATCCAGTTCGATTTTTTTGATATAAGTGTTCATTGAATCGATTGTAAAATCAGTTTTCCAAGTCTAAAGACATTTAGACACACCTAAAATGTACTTATTAGAACATAAAATGTACATATTAGCACCTAAAATGTACATATTAACACCTAAAATTTACTTATTAGCACCTAAAATGTATATATTAGCACCTAAAATGTACTTATTAGAACATAAAATGTACATATTAGCACCTAAAATGTACATATTAACACCTGAAATGTACATATTAACACCTAAAATGTATATATTAGCACCTAAAATGTACATATTAACACCTAAAATTTACTTATTAGCACCTAAAATGTATATATTAGCACCTAAAATGTACTTATTAGAACATAAAATGTACATATTAGCACCTAAAATGTACTTATTAGAACATAAAATGTACATATTAGCACCTAAAATGTACATATTAACACTTAAAATGTACATATTGGCACCTAAAATGGACAAAAGTGTACCTTTTGAAAAGGTACAGCCCCAGTGACAGCTTTTGTACCCTTTTTTCTGAGAGTGATATATACGTCAGTAAACAAGTGAACATATTGATGTGAATAGCTGACATAAATGGTCTATGCAATCAGCAGATTTTTTTTTACTTTTGAATCAGTTTATTTGTACATTTTAAATTAAAATGTTGATGAAAGAAAAATATAAAAAAATAAATAAAAATAAAATAAAATTGAATAAATAAAATAGAATCAATTGACTATGCTATTGGTAGATGTTTTTAATTTTTTAATCATTATATATACGTAATTAATGTTAAATAAATAAAAAATTGACTGTTCAATCTCGGAAATTTTGTAAGTGGATTGGGAACTAGTCAAAAGAGCAAAAGAGCAACCCCCTAATAAAAACCCAAATGTCTTTTTTATCTCCTTTAGCGTTTCACAGAAGAAAGGAAGTCACACAGGGTTGGAGAGCTAGTGCTGAAGCACTACCGAATCTACAAGTTAAATGCAATCAAGAACAAACTCTTTTTCGTACGATTCCCATCCCTACTTGGGATTCTGAGGCAGTCTACATACGACCTTCATCCAACACACGGTGCCAATTACCCAGGCCAGGCCTTCACAAACTACTCATTTTAATGCCCAAGACATCCATACACACACACACAGAGACAGCAGCTATGCAAACAGAGCGCTCAACGCTCTAGGTGAATCTTCTAAATGATCGTTTTGTCTGGTCAGGACGGCCAAGATTTCCATCCATCCCCAAAAATCTCTGCTAAACGAGTGTTTGCAGGCCAAGGAACAGTCGGAGGCTGATCGCACACCACGCTCACATCTGCCTTTTCACTCCTGTCAGATTTGAGTCCATAAACACTGAGGAATATATAATGGAGAGAATGACAGATGGGTTTAAAGAGTGACATCTTGGATGAAGGAGAGGAGAAAGAAAGGTTAAAGCGGGCTGATAAGATGGTGTTGACAGCCGTGGATGAGCGGATTAACTATCCAAGCTGCTTTTATTGGTGCAGATAAATAAAAGCGCTGAGACAAATGATTCATTTGAACAAACAAGTTTGTTGAGATGGTTCCATTTAATGAACCAGTTCAAAATACTGAATCATGTGGTTCAGTTTAATCAAACTGTTCAAAATAGTGATTCATCTGAGTAAATCAGTTCTATTAGACGTTCAATTTAGTGATCTGGTTTAAAATATTGTTTTATTTGAGCAACGGAGGGTTTGACTGAATAAATCTGCCCAAAATACTATTTGAATGTTTGCATGATTCATATAAATCAACCAGTTCAAAAGATTGAATTAAATCAAGTCCAAAAAATCTGTCATTTGAGCAAATTAGTTCACTCTGAATATTGAGTCATTTCAAAATACCGATTCATTTGGTTGTTTAGATGTTTACAATCACTTCAATAAATCAGTCCAAAATGATACTTCAGTTGAGCAAATAGGCTTGTCCAGACGGTTCATTTAAATCAATCAGTTCAAAACACTATGTGCAAATACAGCATAAGCAAATTGCTTCATTTGAACAATTCAATTAATTCATTTAGACGATTCCACTTCATGAGCCGTTTCAAAATACTGATTCATTTACGAAAATAGGTTTGTTTGAATGGTTCAATTGAATAAAAACACTATATTGCCAAAATTATACTCTCTACCTCTCTCTCTCTCTCTCATACTCTCTAACTCTCTCTCTCCCACTCTCTCGCTCTCATATTCTCCAGCCCTCTCTCTCTCTTTCCTATACTCTCTACCTCTCTCTACCCCTCTCTCTCTCCCCTACTCTCTTTCTCTAATACTCATAGAATAATTTATTTATTCATAGAATTCATTTATTCATAATTTATTTGATCATAGAATGTAATATTTTCAAAGGTTGGTTTTATCTTTTGGTTGAAGTTTTGGAAAAAAAAAAGAGGAAAAAAGGGCAACTTGTTAACGTTGTTATTGGAAAAGCAAAAATGGCTATTTATCTGACAAGAAAGGAAAAGATGGATGATGAAGTTGGTCGGGATGTAGTACAAGTATTTAAGAGTTTAGTAAGAGTTAGAATTGAATTAGATTTTTTATTCTATAAAACTATGAATAATATAGAGGATTTTGAAAATGTATGGAATTAGAAAGAAATGCTGTGCTTTGTGAGAGATGGTGAATTATTTTTTGCTAAATGTCTAGAGTAAAGTGTATGTTTGGTATGGTTTTTAAATGATTTAGACGATTAAAATGTTAAAAATAAAAATAAAAATCTCTCTCATACTCTCCAGCCCTCTCTCTCTTTCCTATATTATCTACCTCTCTCTACCTCTCTCTCATACTCTCCAGCCCTCTCTCTCTTTCCTATACTCTCAATCTCTCTCTACCCCTCTCTCTCTCTTTCTTATACTCTCAACCTCTCTCTACCCCTCTCTCTCTCTCATACTCTCCAGCCCTCTCTCTCTCTTTCCTATGTTCTCTACCTCTCTCTCTCCTTCTCTCTACATCTCTCCATCCCTCTCTCTCTCTCTTTCCTATACTCTCAACCTCTCTCTACCCCTCTCTCCCCTACTCTCTCTCTCATACTCTCCAGCCCTCTCTCTCTCTCAAATTTTTTTTTTTTCAATTAAATTCAAAATTGCTTTATTGGCATGACTGCACATCATACAATATTGCCAAAGCTTGTAATACATAGAATAATTATGTAATAAGACATCAAAATAATAAAATAATATAGCATTTTAAATTGATTGTCCAAATTAACAGTGTAAAATAAATAAAATAGAACAGTTTATAAACTGTTACACTCTCTCTCTCTCTCTTTCCTATACTATCTACCTCTCTCTCTCTCTCTCTCTCTCTCTCTCTTTCCTATACTATCTACCTCTCTCTACCTCTCTATCTCTCTTTCCTATACTATTTACCTCTCTCCCCTCACTCTCTCTCTTTCCTATACTATCTACCTCTCTCTACCCCTCTCTCTCTCTCTTTCCTATACTATCTACCTCTCTCTACCTCTCTCTCATATTCTCCAGCCCTCTCTCTCTCTTTCATATACTCTCTACCTCTCTCTCTCCCTCTCTTCCAGTCCTGAAAGAGTGTTTCCTGAAAGTGTCAGCTGTGAGGAGCCCAGCCACACTACTCTCCTCTCCGACGCTCCAGAAACAACAAACCGTGTTCCAGCGCTCCACTGCCACTCCAGCACCTGCGAGGGTTTGGAAACGCTATCAATCGGGAAAAGCTCAACACAGGGGAACATTCTGGAAGTCTTTAGTGTGTTTTCCTCAAAAACGACACAATGAGTTTAGATACGAGGAAAGCACACAATTCCGGCACATAACTTTAGGAATTCTTCCTCAGTTTTAAAGCACATTCAACAACAGCTGCTATATTACATAGGACATTTATATCACATTATACAATTACAAAAATGTGTCCGAGTGTGTTTATCATGCTTTAAAGTCTCTTGTGGCTATTGCTGTTATATGTGCATTGTTTGAAAAAGGGCAGGAAACTGTTTCTGGTTACAGTTACAAAGAGAAAGAGACCAATTCCTGCACAAAATCCACTCAATAAAACAGGAAAAAAACATGTTTTCAATCCCTGAGTTATTGTGCAATTTCACGCAATTTCTTTGTCCAAGGGGACGGGCTACTACAGCAATTCCCATCCGAGCGGAATAACTTGCAAATAGAGGAGTAATGAATTCCGTGTGCCAGAGATGAGGAGTGAGGGGGGAGGGCGACACACACACACACACACACACACACACACACTGACAGTAACATTTCCACTTTCTTCGAGGTGCTTCGAAGGGAGGAAGTTGAAATCTCACTGGCATAAACACTTCTGAACTGAAGTGTGTGTGTGTGATTAGTGTACTGTACATTTCCCCAGGCATTGCCTAAATCTGACTAAACCATATATGTGTCAAATACAGAGATATATTTTGTTTATTTTATGAATCCCTTTCTCCCCCGTTTAAGGACATTCCCAAAGGGGATCTCAAACACACTACTGGAGCCCCTACACCATCAACAGAAACTGAGAGAAATTACTTTAAATGAAAAGGAAAGTTTTAAACGAGCTAGCGAGGTAAACGTGTTTGGGTGGGTCTGCTTAGATGTCTACAAAAATCACCAGAACGTACATCTGACAATCTGACAAAAGGTAAAAAGGGATTAATAAAGTAAAATGTTTTGTTTTTCCTAATATGAGTTCCTAATATATATGAGTCAGTGAGTGTGAGTGATTGTTTGAGTTAGTGTGTGTGTGAGTGAGTGAGTGAGTGAGTGAGTGAGTGAGTGTTTGAGTGAGTGAGTGAGTGAGTGAGTGAGTGGGTGTTTGAGTGAGTGAGTGTGTGTGTGAGTGAGTGTGTGAGTGAGTGATTGAGTGAATGAGTGTGTGAGTGAGTGAGTGAGTGAGTGAGTGAGTGTTTGAATGAGTGTGTGAGTGAGTGATTGAGTGAGTGTGTGTGTGAGTGAGTGTGTGAGTGAGTGATTGAGTGAATGAGTGTGTGAGTGAGTGAGTGAGTGAGTGAGTGTTTGAATGAGTGTGTGAGTGAGTGATTGAGTGAGTGTGTGAGTGAGTGAATGAGTGAGTGAATGAGTGAGTGAGTGAGTGAGTGAGTGAGTGGGTGTTTGAGTGAGTGAGTGAGTGAGTGAGTGAGTGGGTGTTTGAGTGAGTGAGTGTGTGTGTGAGTGAGTGTGTGAGTGAGTGATTGAGTGAATGAGTGTGTGAGTGAGTGAGTGAGTGAGTGAGTGAGTGAGTGTTTGAATGAGTGTGTGAGTGAGTGATTGAGTGAGTGTGTGAGTGAGTGAGTGAGTGAGTGAGTGAGTGAGTGAGTGAGTGAGTGAGTGAGTGAATGAGTGAGTGTGTGAGTGAGTGAGTGAGTGAGTGAGTGAGTGGGTGTTTGAGTGAGTGAGTGTGTGTGTGAGTGAGTGAGTGTTTGAGTGAGTGAGTGAGTGTTTGAATGAGTGTGTGAGTGAGTGATTGAGTGAGTGTGTGAGTGAGTGAGTGAGTGAGTGAGTGAGTGAGTGAGTGAGTGAGTGAGTGAGTGAGTGAGTGAGTGAGTGAGTGAGTGTGTGAGTGAGTGAGTGAGTGAGTGAGTGAGTGAGTGAGTGAGTGAGTGAGTGAATGAGTGTGTGAGTGAGTGAGTGAGTGAGTGAGTGAGTGAGTGAGTGAGTGAGTGAGTGTATGGTCCTGGTAAACCCTAAATTATTAAGACAAAACAACAAGAATGTGAATGCCGGAAATCCTCGTCCTTGTGGGGAATTTCTTTTGTCCTCATGAGCAAAAACTAAAGTATGTTTTCTGAAAGTGTAAACATGCAGAAAGTTTTCTGTGATGGGTAGGTTTAGGTTCAGGGGATATACCGTACAGTTTGCACAGAATAAAAATCACTATGTCTATGGAAAGTCCCCATAAACCATGGAAACCCAACAAGTGTGTGTGTGTGTGTGTGTGTGTAAACACTAGAGTATAAGCTCTGGGATGCAATAAAGCCACAGCACAACCTACTGGAAGACACTCATAATTAAGCTGTCTTTAAATGTGTGTGTGTGTATGTTGGGGTCTTTACAAGTAAAAACAAAGAAACCTACAGAAAATAAATGTTATGAACATTAGACATTGCATTAAGTGTGTTAAACAGAATACAAGGCCTCATTCTGCAATGAAAAACTGCATCTATTCTGAACGAGATTCATAAACACACAGCAACGTCAAAGAACTCTCTGTTAAATGATTTCAGTTTAGTGTTCAACACCCTGCCCCGTCTGAGAGGAGAACTAACACAAACACACCTGACCCGGGCATCTGGTGCTGCTCGCCAACACACAACTGTACATGCTGGACTATTACGGGGTTCAGAAGGTCACCAGCGAACCTCTCCACACGTGTGTGTGTGTGTGACCCTTGGGTTAAACGAGGAGATTGAGCACTTAGCTGATCGCAGTCGAGGGCTGTTATTTCAGTGGACGTTCATTATTAAAACTCGGAGAAACCACACGGATCCGACAGAAAGCACCACTCACTCTTACTTTTAACCCTATAGAGCCTACGGTGGCGTACCTGAGGACTTTAACCTGTTGCACACAATCTACGTCACCCTAAAAGTGTAAGCCCTCCTTTCAATGTGAGTTTGTTAAAATGTTTCACAGTTTCAAAAAACATAATAGAAAGTGTGAAACTATACATGTATGCTTCTCTCTGTCAAAATATTTACTATTTTTGTATATATTTTTTGATGTCTATATCAAAAAAATATTTTTTTGAGAATATATTATATTATCAAAAACATATAATATATTATCTTTATAATTACCTTTATAATATATATATATATATATATAGTTTATTATATTTATATATCACACAATATATATATATATATATATATATAAATCACTCACACAATTATATATATATATATATATATAGTTTATAATATTTATATATCACAATTATATATATATATATACACACACACATCACTCACACAATTATATATATATATATATATATATAAAGGTTTATATATATATATATATATATAATTGTGTGAGTGATATATATATATATATATATATATATATATATATATATAATTATGTGATATATAAATATAATAAACTTTACATATATAGGTTTATATATATATATATATATATATATATATATATATATACACCTTTATATATATATTACCTATAATTTCCTATATTATCTTTATATATATTATCTTATAATAATTATTTTATTATATATATAAAAATATTATTTCTAAATAATATATACTATATTTATAAATAAATATTATTACATAAATATATATTTATTTATTTATTTATTTATTTTAAATCTACTCTATGCTTCTGTCGTCTGATCGATAGTTCAGTTTTTAGCAAGTGAAAAGCGTTTTAGTAATTATAAATATAAACTAAATTAAACTTTTATTTACGTCAGGCTTTACAGGGTTAATATCTTATCATGCTTATTTGAGGCCGTTGAACATGTCACTAGACCGATGGAAACATGCATAAGTGTGTGTGTGTGTGTGTGCTGCGTCCTGCATAAACAAACACGGTCATCCTTCTGATCTTTTGTTTTTCTTTTGGTTCCCCGGATGAACCCTGATTTAACAGGCCAGCTAATAAGATCTGTTAAACGCCGCCGAAGTCCAGTTGTGAAGGAAATGATGTCAGCGCAGGCCAGATTACCTCATGAGAGTTTATTTTTAGACGTTTTGGTCTCAGGATGACTCAGACTCAGTCTCGATGGACTGCTTTTCTCCTCCGCTAATGACTTCGCTAAAACATGCTTGACTTGAGTTGTGTGTGTTTTCAAGTTCGAGTCACGCAACTTTCATTTGAAGATAGAGTGTGATGCATCGGCTGTGCGTCCTGTTTAATAGCTAATTTATCAACATTGTAGGAATTATTTTTCTAAATTGAAGATTATTGGAGTACATTCTACAAGAAAATAAATCCTACATCCAGTTTTCAGTTAATAATAGAATAATTACTATTATTTTATAATAAATACATAACATTTATTTCACAATAGAATAAAAAAATCATAATAAACAAATGAGTTATGAGTTGAATAAATAAACAAGACTGCTACTTTTGTACTAGACTTATTTTTATAATAAAAATTGTATGACTTATTTTTATAATAAACGAATAAACAAACTTATTTTTAAATTGTATGACTTATTTTTATAATAAACAAATGACTTAATCTTAAAATAAATAAATGACTAATGTTTATAATAATATATAAATATAAAAAACACAAAAATATTAGAATGTATAAATTACTATTATTTTATATTTAAATGTATGATTTTTTTAAATAAATAAATGACAATTGATTATAATAAATACATTATTATTAAATAAATAAGATCTTTATTTAATTGCAACTTACTGGACAGCAAAAGGCACTGCGTTGTAATTTTCAATGTATTATTTCTAATTATTTTTAAAATTTACTAGCAATTTTTGAGAGAAAACTGTTTGAAAGCAAACCCTATGGTAATCAACGACAGCATTCCCAGGTCACGGCGAGGGGAAATTATTTTGGTATTTAATATAAACTTGATTAAAAAGTCCTTGTCCTTATCTTTTGTTATGCAGTGAATCAGTGGCGTTATCTCCGCAGGATTCGCTCTTATCTTTGCTTTGTCTTCTCCTTCAGCGCGCTGGCTGATAACGCCTATGATCAAATGTATGCTAGCTAATTTCCCATGTGTTTGTTTCATAATGGTGTGAGATATGAACATCAGAGAATCTGAGGATCAAAGGCGTCTGAAACAGGAAGTGTCACTTCCTGTCCCTCTGGACTGTGTGTGAAGTGGATCTGTCAGGGTTTGTGTCCTCTACTACACTATGAACAGGACAGATGAGATGAAGCGGTGTTTATGCGATCAGAATCCTGATGCAAACATCATCAGTTTGAACGATAGTGTTTATTTAATCAATTGCGAGGCTTATAATAATAATAATAACAATGGTATGAGTTTTTTATACTTTTGAAATAAATAAATAAAATAAATAATATAAAATGAATAAATAATAATAAAATAATAATAATTAAAAAAATAAAAATAATGTACATCATCATAATTTCATGCTTAAATGACATTATATTTATAATAAATAAACAAATAAGACTACTATTTTATAATAAACAAATGACTTAATTTGAAAATCGATAAATGAGTATTATGTTTATAAAAAATTAATGACTATTATTTTATGATATTTGCATGTATGAATATTTTTAAATAAATAAATAAAAAGTATTTGATTTCAATACAAAGTATTGAAAATACTTTCATTGTAAAAGTATTTATTTTCATAATAAATAAACTATAATTATTTAATAAAAAATAAAAAATAACTTATTGATACATTTATTTAATAAATATTCATAAATTCATTAATTAATTTAATTTATTAAAATAAATGCATAAATAAATGCATATATATATATATATATATATATATATATATATTGCCAATGTTGCTTGCGTCGCATCCTTCATTAGCAAAATTTTACTGAAGATTACCGGAGGTCATATATACATATACATATATATATATAAACACACACATGCACACACACACACACACATACACAGGATTGGTCTCTGTAGCAAAAACCCCTAAGTAAGTTATTGCTAAACGGATTAACTAACTTTTTTCTATCATGTCGAGTCCCTGAAGGCCTCAGATGTCCTGGACCGATGAACGCTGCGACCGACTGCAAACACTTAGAGCAATGAAGCATTCATTCCCCTGAACACAACCGTAAACTCTGCTCGGAAACGGCATTACCGCCACATCTGTGATAAATATGGAGGCTCTGAGGCACAGAAAACATCTCGCAGGCTTCAGGACACCACACACACACACACACACACACACACACAGCCGTTTGAGACGTTGTGGAGGATCTCATTAACTCAGATATAACAGCTGGACAATGACGGCATGTTCAGAACAACATACTGTACTTGCATATTACTCATTATATTGAGCATGCATAGTGTGCAGAGTATGCAAATATTCAGTGTGCACCGTGGATTAGACACAGATGTGAACTTCTCTCACACTTCCATCACTGCGTTTGGAGGAAATTATGAAGATTTGATTTAAAAATGATGTTCAATTCTAATTTAGTTTATGAAAGCACCATCATATGTTTCTGATGCATATTCCTGAGGATGACAAACAATATTAGCCAAATAAAAAGTGCACAACTAGAGCACACTGTGTGGAAACAATGCAATGCAAATGAATATAAACCATTTTAACATGTTTTCGGAAAAGAAACTCATATCCAACACGATAACTGGGAGCCACATGAATTAAACACTGATATGCAGAGTAGTGCATTATGAGAACTACTCATTTCAGAGTAAACAATTCAGTATTAACTCAATATTTAAAACAGAAGTGAGAAAAAAAGTCAAAATAATAAAAGAATAAAATATTAAATACAAATATTAAATGGAAATATGGTAGCTAACTACTTTTCACTGCCAAATATGCGATATAATGTTTTTTAAAAAGTAAATATATATAAATATTCATTCAACACAAATATCTAGAGGTAGTAAACCATGTTTACAGCCCAAGATCCTTTTCTCACATCATTACTAAGATCAAATCGGAGGAATTTTTTTTTTTTAAAAAAAGCAAGAATAGTAATATTAAATATGAATATTAAAAATAAATATGTAGACTACTTTTTACTTCCAAAGATGCTTTTCTCATGACATTACTAAGATCAAACAGCAGAAAAAAAATAAATAATAAAAAATACAATATAATATTACATAAAAACATTAAACATAAATATCGAGAAACTTTGGTAAGACACTTTGTGATGACATTATTAAGACAAAAAAGTCACATATAATAATGCAGTAACCAGTATGCAAATATTCAAATTAGAACACTCCCTGAGGGCCACTCAGCCCCGCCTCCAATCCCACCCACGTTTCACAAAGCCCCGCCCCCTTCCACAGCAGAACTGAACACAAAGACAGCTTCATTCCACACAGGTGTGTCCGGCTCAGCAACCAGCAGCACTTCATGAAAGAAGGTGTGTGTGTGTGTGTGTGTGTGTGTGTGTGTGTGTGTTTGAGGAAAGAAAAACAGAAAGCCAGTGTGTGTTTTACCGAATGTTAGAAGACACACAAAGAGAAACGCAGAGCGCATCTGTGTCTTTGAGGTGTGTGTTTAAATCTCAGCAGACATTTAATCTTAATCCAATTTCATCAACGCTCCTCACGTCCCACCAAAACACTGACGCTCTCCTTCTCTCGCCCCACCCAAACAAACACACATCAGAGAGAGAGAGTCCGGAGCAGACCACCTGAACCCGGAGCCAGATACACACAGCGCTCAGGTGTTTTCATTACACACACACACACACACGCCAGCAGAAACACCAGACTGATATTTGTACAGGTGCATGAGGGAGAGAACGAGAGGAGAGAGAATAACCTTTGAAAAGAGCAAAGACCGTCAGCAGAGAGTCACAGCGCAACCCAATACATTCTCAATTTAATTTTACTGTTCATTTTTTACCAATAACATATACAATTAAATATTTAATAATAATAATTTTAAATCATTTTATTCCTGTAAAAAATTTTGACTAAATATTCCTAAAATAATATAATAAAATAATTAAAATTAAAAAGAAAAAAATAAAAATGTTAAGAAAAAGTTACAAAGTTACAAAAACAAGAGTTAAGAAATATCATATATATATATATATATATATATATATATATATATATATATATATATTTGGGCTGGGAAATGATATATCGCGATTAATCACATCCAAAATAAAAGTTTGTGTTTACATAATATATGTGTGTATAACTATTTGTATATATAAATACATACACATGCATGTAAACATTTAATAAATAATTGCATGTATATACTTTATATATATTTATAAAAAAATAATATTATACATAAATATAAATATTTGATATATTAATAACACATTTTTCTTAAATATATACATGCATATGTTGTGTGTATTTATATATACAAAATAATTATACACACTACACACACATATATTATGTAAACACAAACTTTTATTTTGAATGCGATTAATTGCGATTAATCGTTTCCCAGCCCTAATATATATATATATATATATATATATATATATATATATATATATATATATATATATATGACATTTATAGTACAGTACAATGAGGTAAGAAAAATCCCCTTAATTCAATATATTTTACATGCTGTAATTGGCCCATTTGAAAGAATTAAACAATGGAATGATTAAAAGGGATTTAAGGCCATAAAGAAAAAGAAATAAGAACAGTAAAAGACATTGCATGTCTAACTGTAGTGGTGAGGAAATCCATTTAAACTATTTGCAAATATTTTATTTTAAAATATGCACACAATCACTCTTATACATATAATATATTGAAAACGCTAACGTTTATTTTCTCGTCGCATTAAGTTACATAACGCTGTACTTTCAATTCAATTGAGTATTTTGCGTCACTGGATGTTAACTGTCGGTCGTTTCACATTTCTGTCATAAAACAGTTGTTAAATATAAGTTTAGATGCTTACATCTTCACAAATACTATACAGCGGTTCTCAACCGGTTCTGCTTCAGGACAGATTTTACATTAAACATCACTTCACAAAATATCGAAATAATATATCAGACAAAAATAAAGAAAAATGCCCTTTAAATCAGACATGAACTGCAAAGGTCCAAACCTTTTACTATATAATTCACAGCACAAAACACATTATAGTCAAACAAACAAATAAACTTTCCTTACTGTTTTTAGGTTGTAACCCAGCAGTTGAGAAACGTGTATCTAATTTAAGAAAATAGTAATTCCATCTGGTCTCTGTGTTTTTACTAATATTAACATTTATTTGTTCATTCCTTCCAATTAGCCTGCCATTACCTCCACATTAAACCGCTTTCACAGCGTTAAATACAAAGATACCCGATCGAAATATCAATCCCTCATCAAACGCGACTGAAAACACTAGTGCGATTACAATAAAATCAAAACCCAAACATTTTAATGTTCACTAATAAGGGGTTTATGGGAATGACGGGGGGGTCAGAGGTCAAGCTCAATCAAAATAAACACGCCGGCATGTCGTTCAACGTGAACCCGCTCGAAAACAAAAGACGGAGAGCGCATCATCTCACTCCCTGAGCGCTGCAGAAACAGCAATATCCTGTGTTTATT
This sequence comes from Cyprinella venusta, assembly GCA_038021265.1. NCBI lineage: Eukaryota > Metazoa > Chordata > Actinopteri > Cypriniformes > Leuciscidae > Cyprinella > Cyprinella venusta. The sequence goes on from CM075886.1 coordinate 22,845,382, forward strand.
TTTACTTCCCGTATTATTATTTCTTTCAATTTCTGAGAGATGTGTTGTGGCGTATAGTGCTGAAGAAGAAGACAGAGGAGAGACGAGACTTATTACACACACACACACACAAAATAACGAAATTTAATATAAAATAAATAAAATTTCAAATAATTTAAAATAAAAATATGTATGTTTTTATTTAAAATGTTTTAATATATTTTAATTTAGTTCATATACACACACTCACACACACATATATTTTTTTTAAATTAATATATTTTATTTAGGTATACGATATATATATATATATATATATATATATATATATATATATATATATATATATATATATATATATAAACTAAATTAAAACATTTCTATTTAACTTGTTTGTGTGTGTGTGTGTGTATAAACTAAATTAAAATAAATAAAGATCTTTAATAAAAACAAATATTTTTTATAACATTATATATATAATATATATATATATATATATATATATATATATAAACTAAATTAAATCATTTTAATTTAACTTGTTTTTGTGTGTATAAACTAAATTAAAATTTATTAATATTTTTAATAAAAACATAAATATTTTTATAACATTATATATATATATATATATATATATAATTATATATATATATATATAAACTAAATTAAAACATTTTAATTTAACCTGTTTGTGTGTGTGTGTGTATAAACTAAATTAAAATATATTAATATTTTTAATAAAAACATAAATATTTTTATAACATTTTATATATATATATATATAAACTAAATTAAAACGTTTTAATTTAACTTGGTTGTGTGTGTGTGTATAAACTAAATTAAAATATATTAAAATTTTTAATAAAAACATAAATATTTTTATAATATTATATATATATATATATATATATAAACTAAATTAAAACGTTTTAATTTAACTTTGTTGTGTGTGTGTATAAACTAAATTAAAATATATTAAGATTTTTAATAAAAACAAATATTTTTTTTAACATTATATATATATATATAAACTAAATTAAAACGTTTTAATTTAACCTGTTTGTGTGTGTGTGTCTATAAACTAAATTAAAATATATTAAGATTTTTAATAAAAACATAAATATTTTTATAACATTTTATATATATATATATATATATATATATATATATATATATATTAACTTGTTTGTGTGTATGTAAAATAAATTAAAATATATTAAGATTTTAAAAACATAAATATTATATATATATATATATATATATATATATATAAAATGTGTATATATATGAGTGTTTGCGTGTATATATATATATATTTTTTTTTAATTATAAAATAATACATTAATAATGTGTGTGTGTGTGTGAACTGAATTTAAAAAAAGTTTCATATTTAAATATATATATATATATATATATATATATATATATATATTAAAATGAATTGTGTTTGTACAGAAAAGGACCCTTGAAGCTGAGCCACAGTTTCTGCTGACAGTCAAACGTCCGGCTAGACGAGACTAGAAGCCAAGTGTCCTCGTTACACAAGCAATAAATCTGGTGTAAATCCCGCCTGATGTTTGAGCGGGAGCCGGCGGTCCGAGCGCTTCAAGTGCTCCGCTCATTCCCAAACATTCCCGGCAGCCAGAACACAGTAAAAGATCCTCTCACAACGGGCACAGCAATTCATTAATTTGACACAAGCCCCTACAAATCCTGCTCTTTCCTTTCAGTCCTCATGAAAAGACCTTTCATTGAGCCTGTCTGGATAAACCGTCTCAGACCTGATCTGAGTTCAGCTTTCATGACTAAACGGCCACAGGAAAACACAAGCTTGAACATTCCACCTGACTCACCCGCAGCGCTGATTTATCCAACACACACACACACACACACACACACACACACACACACAAGCTCCAGCAATGATATCACAGAGGAATTCTGGGATTGAGCAGGGACAAATAAAAGCAGAAAGAGAGATCTATACAGTACATATTTGTTTAGTTTGTTTGATTTATTATTTATATATAATATGTTTGGCAACATTGTGTAACACAGTCATGCTAATAAAGCTAATATGAAACTGAAAAATTGAAATTGTGAGAGAAAGACTGGCATTTATTTAAAATTGTCACTATTACAACAACTTATGACTCAAGCTCCTATTCACTGGAATTGAACAGTTAGTAAAGTAGTTGTTGATTTAGATTAAGGGATGTAGAATAAGGTCATGCAGAATAAGGCATTAATATGTGCTTTATAAGTACTAATTAACAGCAAATATCATAGTAATATGCATGCTAACAAACAAAAAAAACTAGTTAATAGTGAGAATTGGAAGTTTTACCGACTATTTTATTCAAAGCAACTTACAATTACTCCATTTTGAGTCACTTAGCCTCAAACACATCTTGGAATTTATACACCAAAGTTAAAGGACAGTCTCAGCCAACAAATATATATATCTAATGCTTTTACTAGGGCTGTCAAACGATTAATCGCATCCAAAATAAAAGTTTGTGTTTACGTAATATATGTGGGTGCACTGTGTATAATTATTTTAGATATATAAATACACACACATGCTTGTATATATTTAAGAAATATTTTCATGTATATAGATGCACATATAATTTATATTAATTATAAATATTTTATATATACATTTTTTTTTCTTAAATATACATGAATGTGTGTGTATTTATATATATATATACACAAAATAATTATACACAGTGCATCCACATATATTATGTAAACACAGACTTTTATTTTGGATGCGATTAATCGTTTGACAGCCCTAACTTTTACTATTAAAAATGGTAAAGAAATAAAATGAGCATCTATCTAAATAATTAACTATTGCACGGCTTCTAGCATGCATACTTCATATTATAAAAAATGCATTTACTATATAGAAAATATTTAAAATAGTTATTTTGCATTTTATTGCAATTTATGGTAAAATGTTTCCAGATGCATCACACTAGAAAAGAAAGTGCTTTGCACTGTGGGATACAAAATCTTACACAATGTGCTTTTGGATGTGTGCTGCACATTTTGGTACTTGTAAGTCATCCAAGTATTCCATAAATAAGCATAATAGCATGAGTAGTAAAGCATGCCAAACAAACATGCCATTTAATCGCAGCCTCTCTGAGACGGATGAAGATATTCACAGAGTAAATGATCTCAATAAGCAGACACATGAGTCACCGATGATTTCATACTCGAGAGACTCACAGAAGTCTGGCTGGGTCCTCCTCCACTTCATCAGTCTCAGATAGAGTTGTTTTGTGTCAGTGTGACGCGTGTTTCCACTCTTGGCGGGACCTGACTGAATATCTGACAGAGAACAACTCACTTTTGTGGACTGATTCCCAATAAGACGAAATAACTGTAGTGAAATGATTCAGAAAACAATGCCATTCACACTTTAAACAGGCCATTTTGCCCCTTGATGTGTTTCAGGCTCTACTAGAGCAGGTTTTCCTGCTTGAATGTTGATTATTCTCCTCATACTCTCCATTGTTGCGGCTCCTCTCTTCCCAGTCTGTCAGTAACGCTCTGTTTACTTCCTGTCTCTATGAAGCCCCTCCTTCTGAAAAGCACACTGTGCTCTGATTGGTCGGGTGCTTTAAGCGTGTTTGTTAAATGTCCCGCCCTTTCAATAACCACCAGTTTAACACACTACTAACTCACTCAACCAGGCCCCGCCCCTTTATTCTGCATATTAATTATTATAATGAGGAATATTGTGACGTGTTTGTTCACGGATGAAACTCAAGACAACAATTGAGGCGTTTCAGAAACACACACTGATATAGAGAATAAGTTTTCATGCTCAAACAGCAAAATTACACAAAAAAAGCATTAAACACACTTAGAAGAAAAGGTTCTATAGAGAACCTTAAAAGGTTCTATCAGCGCTACGTATTTGGAACCCCTAAAAGGTTCTATACACTCTTAAAAAAGGGTTCCTCTGGGTTCTATATAGAACCCTGGGGTTCCATACTTAGTCAATAGAACCTTTTACCAAAAAAAAGGTTTAATATAGAACCTTAAAAGGTTCTATCAGCGCTACGTATTTGGAACCCCTAAAAGGTTCTATACACTCTTTAAAAAAGGGTTCCTCTGGGTTCTATATAGAACCCTGGTGTTCCATACTTGGCCAATAGAACCTTTTACAAAAAAAGGTTCTATATAGAACCTTAAAAGGTTTAATATAGAACTTTCAAAGGTTCTATCAGTGCTACGTATTTGGAACCCCTGAAAGGTTCTATACACTCTTAAAAAAGGGTTCCTCTGGGTTCTATATAGAATATAGAACTTATATAGAATAAATATTCTATATAGAATATTCTATATAGAATATATATTCTATATAGAACCCTGGGGTTCCATACTTGGCCAATAGAACCTTTTACCAAAAAAAATTGGTTCTATATAGAACCATTTTGGAGTTCCAAATATGAAGCGGGGGATGGAACCATTTCTGGTTCTAAATAGAACCATTTCTTCTAAGAGTCTAATCTTAAATTCATAAAGATGGAGGCCAAAATGAAACTGCGGCAGATTCACATATGAGGTCAAAGGTCAAACTAAACAAAACAGCACATCAATCTCGTTCAAGTGCATCTGGGCGATGTTGGACAAACACACTCACAGGTCAATCTGAGACACACAAACACCAAAAACTGATACTAAACACTATTTTTGCTCAATTATAGGTCGAATCCTGTTTCTTTGATCAACACTCGGCATCTCTTTTACCGCCCACTTCCTCTCTCACGCCCTTCCTGTTCTTTATTTCCCCCCTAATATGAGCCTTCAGGGCTTCTCACAGGCCCTAATGAGAGATATGCTTTCATTGGTCTTGACAGGCCCATGCTAGCACACCTCATCATGAGCAGAAAGCGCCCAGTGTCAGGAAAACACACAGCACATGCTGAAAGTCACATGAGATGCTTTCACAGGAGTGGCCAGACGACAAAAACAAGCCCTGCTCGGAGACAGACCTGCACTTTCAGCACAGAGTTTCAAAGAAACTTCGCCTTAATAAACCGGAAAATAAGAGAATTAATGATGCAAACTTAAAACATGAGATGAATTCACATTCTGGCTGTAAAGAAGACAATAGTGTCATTCATCTTGCGTCATTTTAATAACCGTCGATGTTGCAAACGGAAACAAAGCAGCTCTCCGGAAAACAGTGGCTTCATCATTTCCATACATTTTATAGGATACTAGAATTTCTTAAAAGATAAAATATTGTACAGGAGTCATTTGTAGTCAAAGAATGCGATTAGTTAGAATTCATAATATCTTTAAAATAAATGTGTACTGACTATGGAAACTTCAATGACTTTTCCAAAATTATATAATTTAAAAAAAAAATTATTTTCATGGCTTTTTCTAGTCCTTGAAATTCCCTGATATTTCCAGGCTTTTCCAGGACCATGGTCACAAGATTGGTCTGAATGATTTATTATATCCGATTGAATAAACTGGAAGCAGACAGGATTACAGGCAGGAAACAGACAGGTAACAGAAGGAAACAAAAAGGGAAACAGGCAGGAAACAGACAGGAAACAAAAGGAAACAGACAGGAAACAGACAGGATTGAGGCAGGAAACAGACAGAATAAAGGTAGGAAACAAACAGGATTGAGGCAGGAAACAGACAGGAAACAAAAGGAAATAGACAGGATTAAGGCAGGAAACAGGGAGGAAATGGACAGGAAACAGACAGGATTGAGGCAGAAAACAGACAGGAAACAGACAGGAAACAGACAGAATAAAGGTAGGAAACAAACAGGAAACAGACAGGTAACAGAAGGAAACAGACAGGATTGAGGCAGGAAACAGACAGGAAACAAACGGAAATAGACAGGATTAAGGCAGGAAACAGGGAGGAAACGGACAGGAATTAGACAGGATTGAGGCAGGAAACAGACAGGAAACAGACAGAATAAAGGTAGGAAACAAACAGGATTGAGGCAGGAAACAGGCAGGAAACAGACAGGAAACAGACAGGATTAAGGCAGGAAACGGACAGGAATTAGACAGGATTGAGGCAGGAAACAGACAGGAAACAGACAGAATAAAGGTAGGAAACAGACAGAATAAAGGTAGGAAACAGGCAGGAAACAGACAGGAAACAGACAGGATTGAGGCAGAAAACAGGGAGGAAACGGACAGGAATTAGACAGGATTGAGGCAGGAAACAGACAGGAAACAGACAGAATAAAGGTAGGAAACAGACAGGAAACAGACAGGATTGAGGCAGGAAACAGACAGAATAAAGGCAGGAAACAAACAGGATTGAGCCAGGAAACAGGCAGGAAACAGAAAGGAAACAGTACCTGGTTGTATTCAGATGCTGAGTAGAGACTGATTCTTCTACTTTTGCCACAACTGGGCTTCTCAACAGACTGAAAGAGAGAAACAGGAGTTTTCCTTCATCTCACATCTTGAGATCAGGAAGATCTTGAGATGATTCAGAGGGGAAAGGAGGAAAAGGTGAGGATGCTTTAAAAGAGAAATGAAACGACAGGGGAAAAGAGGAAAATCCAAAAGCATTTGCTTGTTTACACCATACACGCAAACCCAAAACTCCTAAACCGAACGACATCAGCCTGCAAAACGCGCACAAGCAAACGGCCACAGAGTTCGATGGATGGATGAAAACCAAGAGTAACTCACTGTGAAGCGTCTGTTACTACAGGAAGAGCGATGTCTTCTCCGGTGAAGTCCAGTTCATCCATCAGACTGTTGTTTCGGGAGATCACGGGGTCATCCAACTTTTTCTTAACTGTAAAGAAAATTAAATTTTAGTATCTCCATTAAACCACAAACTTGCATGATAACAGGCAAGTATTTCGATGTGATAGAATAATTGCACAAATGCCAGAAAATGTACGCATTCTGCAGTAAACTCAAGAAAAGAGACTGAGAAAGAAAGAGAGAAGAGGCGAGGAAAAGAAAGACAGATACCTGGAGAAGAAGGACAGCTGAGAGCGAAAGCCGACCACGAGCGCTGCCGGTCTATTGACATGCAGATAGAAGGAAAAGTGCAAACTAAGATCATGCTAAATGACAAACAGCACAAGATAAGCGGCAGAGGGAGAACACCATCTATATGAAAGTTGAGGTAGTAAAGGTGTGTGCTTATGACAGTTATTGTTGTTTTTTTGCATAAATAGTGTGAAAAAACCGAATGCACCGAATGATGCACTTAATAGACTGAAAAATTAAGTGCATTATGTTATGCATGCTAACCAATTTGTTTGTGTTTACATAATATATGTGGATGCACTGTGCATAATTATTTTTATATATAAATTCACACATATGCATGTATATATTTAAGAAATAATTATATTTAATTTATATTATATATAAATATAAATATTTTATATATAAATAATATTTTTTTCTTAAATATACATGCATGTGTGTGTATTTATATACATACAAAATAATTATGCACAGTGCATCCACATATATTACGTAAACAAAAACTCTACACTCTTTTTATTTACATTTCTGTTTTATTTATTTAAAAAAATGTGCATATCTGTTTTAATGGAACTGCTTTGACGCACCTTGTTTCATTTATGCAAACCGCTGCCTTTTAATTGTCACTTTTTGCAAAAATAGCACACATTTGAGTTTTTAAGCGTCTTTATGTTGCAAGCCACATCAATACAACATGCACTTGCAAAAAAACAGAAGCAGAAAACCACAGCGCCAGAGTTCTCACCTGACGATCGGAAAAGTTTTGTGAAGCCTGCGTAAAGGGAAAAACATGTAACCGTTTCAACTTAGAGGGACATTTGGTCTAACTTTTAACAATCCAGTCAATTCCCAATGGATAAAAACTAGAGCCCGACCGATAAAGGATTTTGAAGACCGATACAAATATTTTTTGGGTTTAAAAATCCGATATATCGGCCGATATTTTTTTTTACTATTAAATATTGTTGGACTTCACACACGTGTAAAAGAAAAGCTAACTTTTCTGCACAAGATACGTTTACTTTTTCTCAAAGTCTAAATGTTCACTCCTCGCAAGTATAACTTACATTTTACAATGCAGGAACTGTAACTAGAGATATGCTAGTTATAAATACAGTAATCATTACTTTATTTAGTTTTATTTATTTACTTAATTTGGTTTCTAAGCTCATTAATGTTAACATTAGCGGTCTTCCACTGATGATAGTGGCATTAGCTAGCTTTGTGGTTAGCTAGTCTATGATGAGCCATAATTTAGCAATACTGCAAATTGTAAAACATACATTTTCAATATAAACAGGCCAAGGAGAGATGATTGAAGCGTGTTTCATCCGTTTTTATTGTTTTAAATATTCATTTATCGGCCATTATTCTGATATTTTTGAAAATGCACGGCCGATATATCGGTCTGGCTCTAATAAAAACCATATTTGTCTCGTTGAATATCCAGTTTAACTTTGAAAATGTCACTTTTCCTAAATGTTATGATTCACGTCAGAACTTTAGCACTCCCTGAGATGCTGAGAAAATGAACGGTGAAACTCTCAGACCATCTAACAGGCTTTGATAAGCCAAACCAGTTCCCCAGTTCAAAGGACGGCAGACATGTGCTGCGATTTCATTATCTTTCCCCTCTTCTCATCTAATTAAGCTTCAGAAGAGACGTCTCTGCTGGGGACCGTCTGTGTCGATGTGTCTGCTTTTATGATGAAGCCATTTGACAGGAAAACTCATAAAAACAGACTAATTAACAGACTGGTTTAGCGGGGGACCGTTTGAGCACCGGATGCCTTCCTTTCACATGTGGAAAATGACATTTATTCAATACGGAAAAGTGGGTCACGTCGAAACTTTTCATCTTTCCATCGTCTTTGGAGTGAGTGAACGACTGCAGCCTCTTTTGTGTCTTGTTTTCTGGTTGATGGATTGAAACTTTCACTTTTCACAGTTTCTTGGATATACAAGATAGTATTTTTATTATTAGTATTATTTTTTATTTTATTTTTATTTATTTATTTATTTTTTTGTTATTATTATTATTGAAGTAGCTAATCATGTAAATTTTATTGTGTATAAAAGCCCTTCCAGGGACAGGAGTTGAAAATTAGCTATAGCTATAAACTTTATATGCAACACTTCAGTGACATGCTTGATCTTGACACTATGTTTGTTTGCATTGTCCCTGTCAAATAAATAAATAAATAAATACGTCTAGGCTACTAGTGATGAGTCTGCCCGAAAATGTGTTTCGAGATCGGGCTTTTGCGTTCTACCGTCGCCATTCGTTATGTTTACTGTGGTGAGCGGGACAAACCTATGATAGCATAAGTCAGTTTCAATGCTAATAGAGAAGAGAATAACAGGCAAGCTTGAGTTACCTGAGGACTCGTCTGAGAAGACGGCGTCTTTATCGTCGATGTGGTCGTAGGTGATTTGCGGGATGGAAATGGCTCGTTCTCCTCCGCGACCCAGAGAACCGTTATCTCGCACGGCCTTGGGCTTCCTCTTGTATCGCTTGCTCTGAGGAGGCGAGAGTCACAACATTACATGGACTTTTATGCCTTTATTGTCATTTTCAGCTGGATTACCCCTGTGTGAATGGAAAACGATAAATATTCACTCATAAATACGATTTGAGCTTTACCTGTATGAACTACGCAATGATAAACCTTAAAGTTAAAGGAGTAGTTCATTTAAAAAAAATAAAAAAAAATTTTTTGCTGATAATTTACTCAACCCCGTGTCATCCGAGATGTCCATGTCTTTCTTTCTCCAGTTGAAAAGAAATTAAGGTTTTTGATGAAAACATTCCAGGATTTTCTCCATATAATGGACTTCAATGGGGTCCAAACGGTTCCAAATGAGAGTTTCAGTGCAGCTTCAAAGGGCTTTAAACGATTCCAGACGATGAATAAGGGTCTTATCTAGCGAAACGATCGCTCATTTAAAAAATAAATAAAAAAGTTTAAGTCTTATAAGCACAAATGCTCGCCTTGCTCTGCAAGCGACCAATTTGGACCCCATTGAAGTCCATTATATGGAGAAAATCCTGGAATGTTTTCATCAAAAACCTTAATTTCTTTTCGACTGAAGAAAGAAAGACATGGGCATCTTGGATGACATGGGGGTGAGTAAATTATCAGCAAAAGTTTTTTTTTTAAGTGAACTACTCTAAAGCTAACGTTAAGTTAAAGACCACCTGTGGTGAATCAAGTTTAAATAAAGTAAAGTTAAATACAATTTTTGTATGTGTCAGTGACAAAAGCTCATAACTGTAAAACTAATTAAAAATGAAAGCTGAAAATAAAGAACAAAGCCAATCCAAAATATTAATAATTATTATAATAACATATAAATTACACTATTTTACAGAAACACTTACATTGAAAACAACCAATAAAACACTTTAATTTATCGTTTCACTTCCTCATATCTTATGGAAAACAATGGCAAATACACTTTTAGCAAGCAAGCAAGTCATATGCAAAATAAGGGAGAGTAAATAATGATTTTTCTCTTTAAATGCCATTATGCATTATTGCATGCAAAGAGTAATTCAGAAGAACGGTGACGTACGAATCTTAAACCCAAAAACAAAGCCACATTAAATCTCACATACAATCTGATCGACACGGCAGTTTCAAGAAACTCTTTGTTCGCTGATAAGACTTGCGTAAAAACAAAAAGACACGTCGACGATTCACAAGGGTAAAATCCCACAGACATGAATTTCAAATCTGCCCTTTATAGGAGAGCATCATGAATATGCATTTTGTGAATTTATGAATTCTGCGGTGACTTTGCAACCTACACAAGCGAATACCTCCGGAGTAAAATATGAGTCACGTCACACACACACAAAAAAAAAAATTCAGGGCTTCCCACTGGCCTGAATGAAGTAAATACGTACAGGACGGATGAATGAATGAATGAGTGGTTTATGAACGAGAGCAGTCACACGCCCGCGCGGAGAGAGTTGGACCCAATATGTTTTGGAGTCAGAGCTACACAAAGATTGTTTTGTTGTTCTTGCGCTACACAAAGGTTTTGCTCCCAGGAGAGAGGCTGCGATGACATCATGGCATTTGACTGAGTCTTTGTGCGAGAGAGACAAAGAGGGTCAAACGGGCGAGCGAGAGACGGCGAGAAACCACGGCATCCCATGACATCAGCTTCTCACACCTAAACCCACATCCCGACCCGCTTTCACCTTGAAAATCGCCCCGTGAAATCCACCGCGGGGTTAAATCCGTGAGTTAATTAAAATGTTGAATGGCAAAAAGCTGTCAAAAGCGCAAAAAGTCACTCGAATGCTAGCTTTGCATCGTCTGGACTAGTTAAATGACGGCCAAGCTGTTTAAAAACGAGATAAAGTGAGTTATTTAACTTAAAGGAGTAGTTCACTTTTAAAAACCTTTTGCTGATGATTTACTCACCCACGTGTCATCCAAGATGTCCATGTCTTTCTTTCTTCAGTCGAAAAGAAATGAAGGTTTTTGATGAAAACATTCCAGGATTTTCTCCATATAATGGACTTCAATGGGGTCCAAACGGTTCAAGGACCCAATGAGAGTTTCAGTGCAGCTTCAAAGGGCTTTAAACGACACCAGACGATGAATAAGGGTCTTATCAAGCGAAACGATCGCTCATTTAAAAAAAAAAAAAAAAAAAAAGTTTGTACTGAAACTCTCATTTGGACCTTGAACCGTTTGGTCCCCATTGAAGTCCATTATATGGAGAAAATGCTGGAACGTTTTCATCAAAAACCTTAATTTCTTTTCGACTGAAGAAAGAAGGACATGGACATCTTGGATCACATGTGGGTGAGTAAATTATCAGCAAAAGTTTTTTTTAAAAAAAAGTGAACTACTCCTTTAAATACTTACCTTTTTTTGCAGACACATTTACACTAAAAACAACTCTTTAATAAAAAAAGAAAAAAGTTTTACTTATTTTTTTCACTTCCTTGTATTTTTTTTTTGTATTTAGAATCGATTTCCAACTAATAATCTAAAAATCGATAATATTGTGAAATATTATTTCAATTTAAAATAACTGTTTTCTATGTGAATATATAGTAAAGTGTCGTTTATTTCAGTCGCTGTCAGTCTTCAGTGTCACATGATCCTTCAGAAATCGCTCTAATATGATGATTTGCCGCTCAAGAAACATTTATGATTAGCAGTATTTAAATAAATATGCATATGTTACAATACAAAAGTATAAAATGCTGCACAGGAAATGAATCGGTGAATCGTTTTCTAAATCAGTTCATTGAACTGATTCAATAAAACAAACTGATCTTCACAACACTAAAAAGTAGCTGGAAAAGTCATAATTAAAGGCAAAATGAAACGGCAAGCACATTTGACTCAAGTAAGCTGATATATTTCAAACCAGGAATGTGTATTAGAAATATTAGGAACCATCCAAATGAACTAAGTAGATAAAATGAGTCCTAAATATATATAAAAAAAAAAGCAGGGGGAAATAATCTGTAATTGGACAAGCTAAAAAGTCTTTTATACGGTCCAATGTTAATCTAACGCCATCTAAAGCCTCTCCTGTTCACCTACATGCATTCTGGGAAGTTCACATGAGCCTATAGAAAGGATTTAACGCACAATAAGCCCCTCTAGAAAAATACTCGCACTGTCTGGGCTTTGCAGTGTCCCGCTATGGAGGCTCAGTGAGGACAATCGACAGGAAGGAACGTGACAATGACCGAAAAACAACACAAAGGGTTTGAAAGACAAGACAGAGGAATATCCGTTTGCAAACAGGGAGTGTGTGTTTCCTCACCAGCCGTCTGAAGTTGCCCGGACTGGAGTTTTCCGAGTGTATGATGGGGATGTAGTCGCCCGTCAGCACGTACATCTTCCACGTGGCCGTACACCCGTTGGACTTCTCGCAAGCGTAGCATCTCCACAGCGTCTGAGTTACATATATGAAGACAATACATATACATATGAACACAAGTCACGGCGTTGTTAGGCTGAGTAACCTTCATCTGTGACTTATTCAGTACATTATTGCTTTTATAATACGGTCACCACACAATTGAAATTTTAAAGCCATAAAATATGTATCTATGCAAGATACATATTTTACTTTTCTAAAGTATATTAGGAGAGAAATGATCAGTGAAGGAGATGTCTCACCTGTATGAGAGAGGCTGCGGCGGGAATCTGCCGGTTAAAGTGTTTCTGTCTCTGTTTCTGCTGGACTTTAAGAGCAAAGCCCGAACCCAGAATGCCCTGCACACAGAGGAACATAATCGGAGACCACAAAATAATTAAACCAAATGGAAAAAATTAAACATTAATATTGTACGGTTACAAAATAAAAGCACAATAAATATTCGTGAATGATTATAGCAATTAGAATTTAGTTATTTAGTTTTATATATTTTTATATTAATGTATTTTATATGTTGTATATTGTATAAATATATTATTTATATTTTTATGAATTTATTATAGAAATATTACATAATTTATTGTATTACTAATTTATTTATTGATAATATAATAATGTAAAATTATATATATATATATATATATATATATATATATAATGTATATTTTTGTGAATTTATAATAGAAACATTATTATATAATTATTTTATAATTTATTTTATTTTTAATTAATGATTATAAAATCATTTAAAATGATACAGAATTTATACTTTATTATAATTATGTAATTTTATATATATTTTTATATATATATATATATATATATATATATATATATATATATATATATATATATATAAATTTATTATATATGTTGTCTATTGTATAAATATATTATTTATATTTTTATGAATTTATTATAGAAATATTACAAAATTTATTGTATTACTAATTTATTTATTGTTAATATATTAATATAAACTATATATATATATATATATATATATATATATATATATATATATAATGTATATTTTTGTGAATTTATTATAGAAGCATTATTATATAATTATTTTATAATTTATTTTATTATTAATTAATGATTATATAATCATTTAAAATGATATATAATTTATACTTTATTATAATTATGTAATTTTATATCAATTTATTTTACATATACATATATATTTAAATTTATTATATATGTTGTCTATTGTATAAATATATTATTTATATTTTTTAATTTATTACAGAAATATTACATAATTTATTTGTATTACTAATTTATTTATTGATAATATATTAATGTAAAATTATATATATATATATATATATATATATATATATATATATATATAATGTATATTTTTATGAATTTATTATAGAAGCATTATTATATAATTATATTTATTTTATTATTAATTAATGATTATATAGTCATTTAAAATGATATATAATATACACTTTATTATAATTATGTAATTTTACAGTATATCAATTTATTTTATATTTATATATTAATGAAATAAAAAAAACAGATTATATATTCATTTAAAATTATACGATTTATATTTACATATTGATATATTATTTTTATTATATACAGTATACAAATATTTTTTAATGCAGTAGTTGTATTTAATTCTAATGTTGCAGATGCATATTATATAATGTGTAACATGAGGACCGCGGGCCCCTGAGGCCCTATCACTCTTAAATGGACCGCATTAACCCCAGACCCCATTACTGAAGGGCCTCCGTAGGAAAACACTGCCCCGGGGCACCAGACAAGCGCAGAGAATGTGTGTGTGTGTGTAAGTGAGTGTGTTTACCGCAGGCAGAGCAAAGAAGGAGATGGCAAACACACTAAAGCAGGAGGCGATGGCCTTCCCAATCCACGTCTGAGGGACTTTGTCTCCGTAGCCGATCGTAGTCACCGTAACCTAAGAGAAAAACAGTGTGGGACTCACGCTCATCAGTTTTAATGACTAACATGGACAAAACAACAAAGACGAGACACCGCAGCAACATACTACTGTATAAAACTACATTCAGAACAACTACAAATTCACTTTAAATGCTTCTGCAACTGCATAGAAATGCCCTGGCATCTCCTATAACACTATCACATCTCATTAAAAACACCCAGAACATCTTAGAAATGGCTAAAAAATACATCCTGGCAACCAAATAAAAATATTCTGGCAAACTGCATGGGCAAAAACCATTGGTTTTCTTCCGAACATTCATTTTCTAGTCTATCTTGACCAGGTATTACACACAATATGGTTTATTTACATTTTGGAAACACCAAATACACAGAAAGGGCGAGTGGAAACGTCAGACGTGACATATTTAAGAATATCTGACTATTTTCTGAAGCGTCACGCTCGGTTCGTTTTTCCCCTAATCCCGCACAAAACGCCGGGTTTCAGCAAACGCAGGAAAACAAACACGCCGTGAAAGCGTAGCCCGTTCGAGAGGGCTCTCTGGTGACGAGGTGTGTTTGCAGTCTTTCCATTCAAGACGGACAAAAAGAGCTAAAGTAGGACCAGGCGTCATACAAGTGCTCTGGGTGGCGAGAGTTTAATCCCACCACTGAACATCCAAAAGACCACAAAGGCCCCGGCGAGAGGGAGTCCACAGTCACCGGGACTCAAGTGTGTGTTTGTGTGAGACTTCGGGACCCCTAATATTCTCCAACCAACCAATTCACGCCGAGTTATTGAGTCACGGAGTTCAGTCCATGTTCTACGTGTGTGGCAAAACCAAAGCTAACATCTCAGTGTGTGTGTGGGCTGCGATTACAGCTCTAGTCTTGTCTTTAATCTTGCTAAATGTATCTGCAACGCTGCTCTTCTTCTTTTTTTAAATCAAGATATATGGTTTCTTAAGAGCAACTTGAGAAATATAGACACTTTTAAAGCATTTTTATAGTAGTCTTACATAAATGCCTAATACTTTCATGTTATGATATCTTACAATATGTTTTTTTTTCTTTTCATCTAACGACGTAGGTTTACGAGCTGTTAAATTCATGACACTTAATTAAAATTAAAAATGTTTTTTACACACAATACATTTTAATTTTAATACATTTTTTAAAAAAAATAAATTTTTACACACAACATTTGTTTGGAAGAATTCTGAAAACACAAAATGGAGATGTATACACTCTCAGAAAAAAGGTACAAAAGCTGTCACTGGGGCTGAACCTTTTCAAAAGGTACACTTTTGTACCCAAAGGCTGCATATTGATACCTTAGTGGTACATATCAGCACATAAAATGTACATATTACCACATAAAAAGGACATATTAGCTCATGAAATTGACATATTAGCACCTAAAATGTACATATCAGCACCTAAAATGTACATATTAACACTTAAAATGTACATATTAACACTTGAAATGTACATATTAGCACCTAAAATGTACATATTAACACCTAAAATGGACATACTAGCTCATGAAATTGAGATATTAGCTACTGAAATGGACACATTAGCACTTAAAACGTACATATTAACACTTAAAATTTACATATTAGCACCCAAAATGTACATATTAACACTTAAAATGTACTTATTAGCACCTAAAATGTACATATTAACACTTAAAATGTGCATATTAATACCTAAAATGTACATATTCGCACTTAAAATGGACATATTAACACTTGAAATGTACATATTAGTGCCTAAAATGTACATATTAACACCTAAAATGGACATATTAGCTCATGAAATTGACATATTAGCTCCTGAAATGGACACATTAGCACTTAAAACGTACATATTAACACTTAAAATTTACATATTAGCACCCAAAATGTACATATGAACACTTAAAATGTACTTATTAGCACCTAAAATGTACATATTAACACTTAAAATGTGCATATTAATACCTAAAATGTACATATTCACACTTAAAATGGACATATTAACACTTGAAATGTACATATTAGTGCCTAAAATGTACATATTAACACCTAAAATGGACATACTAGCTCATGAAATTGACATATTAGCCCCTGAAATGGACACATTAGCACTTAAAACGTACATATTAACACTTAAAATTTACATATTAGCACCCAAAATGTACATATTAACACCTAAAATGTACATATTAGCTCATGAAATGAACAAAAGTGTACCTTTTGAAAAGGTACAGCCCCAGTGACAACTTTTGTACCTTTTTTTCTGAGAGTGTACTGTATTACGCTGCAAATATTGTTTGAACGCTGTGTCCAATAAAAAGAATAATTAACCCCTAAAAGGCTCCATATATGAAGCGTGTAGATATAACAATTTTTCTTTCCAAGTTCAAGTCGATAGCGTCTGCAATTCCTCCCTTCAATCTAAAGTTTTGTAGACTTCACCTCACGGAGCCGAAAGCGAGACGACCCCCATGGAGGGTTCCTCAATGCCGCCTCCTCCATACAAACAACTGCTTTTGTCCACGACTCGAGGGCCAACGGGTGGCCATACTCTTTCTGACCCTCTTCACGGAGAGGTACGGCCTCTGCAATTAAAGCTTTAATTAACGGATCCGACACTTTACGGTGCGGAGGAGAAAGCTCTTTGAGCGAGAGGTGAAAGGGACATTGGCCAAGCTTTTGTAGCTCTCAGATTCCCCGTACAGGCGTACGATTGGTTTCTCATTACGGTTCACACTAAATTCAGCTTTTTAATTAACTGCACTGGAAACTTCATCCAGGGCCGATGCCAATGGCCTTTTCGAGTGGGTTGATTTGGAGCGGGATGTTTTATGACCCTCTTTACTTGTGTGGTTTGCAATGTGACACAACAAAGAAAAATCACACGCATTTTAGAGTCTCAAGCTTCTGTTGTGGGTATAAACATTCTCACCAATCCCAAAGCAAGACCACGAAACTCACCAGGCCAGACGTGATATAAAATATAAGCATCATATCATGGTACGGCAGTGAAGCGTCCTGATTATGAGAGTATAGTTCCTAGCCATATCAGTCTAGAAAATCACAACTTTACGTTTTCCGTCGGTCTTAGCGCACGATGTAACTATAAAAGAGTCGAGTTTTAAATAGGAAAAATATTGAAACACTTTAATCATTTTTTTTTTTTTTGAAGAAATGCTAACGGTCTTGTCCACTTCAATGATGTATGCTAAGCTATGCTAAAGTGGTGCCGTCAGAACCGTAGATCGGCTGAATGGATCCAAAAACAGTAAAACTCAACAGTTTAATTCTGGGGGAGTTGTAAAATGAGGCCTATTTCCAAAAAAAGTGGAGTATAGTACTGGTTACTAGCGAGTCACGACTGTTTCCCAAACCCGTATTGTCGCATTGAATCAATGAATTCGCATTGAATTAATGAAAACCCGTATTGTATTGAATTAATGTTGGAATTCATTACCTAGTTTTTTGGTGAATGAAGGTCTTTAAAATTAAACTGAAATTGTATTTATTTACTCAAGTTTTTGTATAATTTTTTTTATTTATTTATTTATTTTTCTCTGTTTTGTTAAAGAATGTGTTATGTAAGTGTAAGATTGTGGCCTAAGTATAAATGGGCTCTTAGTTCATGATGGTGACTTAAAATTTAACCAACTTAAATTAAGGAATATTTTCAGTTTATCTTCTACTAAATGTAACAGAATAGTATATATTTTTTTTAACAAATATAATTTTACTCTCTTTATAAATGTTTTTACTCAACATTTGTGTAGTTTTTGGAGGATTTATGATTTTTTATTTATTTCTGTAAATAAATAAATATTTATTGAAATAGGATTTTTACCCAAAAAAACAGCATTTTGTGTTAAATGAACTTTATAAAAGACCCAGATTTCTAACTTTCATTACTAACTGGGGATACCATGGATAATTTTACAAGGTTGAATGTAAGATTTTTGCCTAATTTTTGGAAAAAACAGGTTAAAATTTGTAATAAGTCACTTTATCCACTAGATGGCTGTAGAGCTCCACTGGGCCTATAAACTATTTGAATTACTAAAAGATTTAGTTTCTAAAGTTGGATTCAGATCTAAATATTATAAAATCACAATTATAACAAAAATAAAATGCTTTTTGTCAAAGTTTAGCATTTGTTTTTGTACTGAAAAAACAGTTTTTATAGTATGTATGTATTCCTGTATATTGTATTCCTCTATATGTGTGTGTGTGTGCATGTGTGTGAGCATGATAATTTTGGATTGTGGATGTTTTTTGCATTGTTGGAAAGGTGCCACTGTATTTCTGTCATTTCTGTCTGTGTTCTGCGTTATTTCTGATTTTGATGATGAATTTTGTCTATTTTGTGTCCAATGATAAATAAATATTTATTTATTAATTTATAGATATTTAAAAGATATCATAAATCCTCCAAAAACTGCACAAATGTTGAGTAAAAACATTAATATACAGTAAAATAATATTTGTATATAAAAAAAACTATTGTTCTGTTACAAAATTAAATGTTATTTTTTTGGGGTCCAATGGATCCCGAAGACCACGAGTGTGACTATTTTTGTCACGCCTACATAAAAACAGATTTTAATTTTTTTTTGTAGATCTAGACAGTGTTGAGAGCCGTAGGAAGTTTCAAACCATTTGGAAAAAGATAATTTTTTTTTAATTCAAGCAAAAGTCATTTGGGGTCCAGCAGACCCCGAAGACCATCAGAGGGCTACTATTGCGTCCACATGTCGAACAAGAAACTGCTTCTAACTCATGGCTAGTTTTTAAGACACAATATGACTCTATGTTTATGCTAACTAGCCCCGGTCTTACGTCTGCTTGTCGACTCCAGTAACTCTCTGATGAAGAAGAGTGAACTCACCACGCCCCACCATAGCGCATCCGCGTAGCTGGAAAACCCCGTCTTCCCTTCCTCGTCTACTGCGTCCTTCTCCGCCAGATACACAAAATACGAGGAGAAGATCAGACCCAGGAACCCGATGTACAGCGTGGTGATCAGCTCCTGAACCGGGAGAAACGACAGCTCATAAATAACATAGATGAACCTGTGTCCGTCCAACATCATGATTTTAGGTTAAAACGTGGAAATACACAATTAGCATTAAGTGAACATTTTAGGAACGTTCTCAGATCTTAGAGTCACCATTCGTCTTTGTGAAAAATACTGTATGATCCATGAAATCTCTAAATTAACATGATGCCACTTAAAATGCATGCAATTACCCAAAAATAATTAAAATAATAATAGTATATAAATGAAAAATGTCAATTTAATGACTGCATGAACAAACAAACAATAAAAGTTAATAGTTTTATGTGTATAGCATGTTGATCTCTTTTTCTATTATGCTATTATGACTATGAAAGTTGTTCTAAATAAGCATTACATATTTAATTTACAGATTTTGACAGATCCACCATATATATATATATATATATATATATATATATATATATATATATATATATATATATATATTAGGGCTGTGCAAAAATTAATTGCGATTAATCACATCCAAAATAAAAGTCTGTGTTTACATAATATATTTGCGTGGGCTGTATATAATTATTTTGTATATATAAATACACACATGCATGTATATATTTAATGTATAGAAAATGTGTTATTCATATATGAAATATTTATATATATATATATATATATAATAATATACATTATGTATTTATATATATACAGAATTTAAGCACAAATAATTCTTAAATTTAAACATGCATGCATAGGTATTTATATATACAAAATAATTATAAACAGCACACACAAATATATTATATAAACACAGACTTTTATTTTGGAGCGATTAGTCGCAATTAATTTTTGCACAGCCCTAATATATATATATATATATATATATATATATACATACATAGAGTAGGTAATAGTTTTCTATGACCCCGACAAGTTAGATTAAACAATCAAAATATGAGGAAAATATTTTGTATCTTTAAAATACTTTAAATATGAAGGAAAAACAACACAATAAACTTGGTTACGGTATTTATCTTAACATTTTTGGCAAAAAAATTGCAAACTCCAGCTACAGGTTTTATTTTACTATGCAAAACAAAGAGAAAAGCATACATCGACTACAGCGTAATCAGTTATTCATGTTTTGTTGGTTCTTTCATATTTTTGCATGCGTTCATAATTTCTTTGTAGCCTGGCCAAAAATGATGGTGCTCAATTTAACATGTTTCATTGTGCTATCACAAATGCCAGCAAAATCTTTAACAAATTTGTAATAATATTTGAATAAATGGTGAAGAAGATATATATATATATATATATATATAGAGAGAGAGAGAGAGAGAGAGAGAGGGGGAGAGAGATGTTATGCTACTACTTAAAGCAATATTATGACTAATCACTAATGACTAGTTTTTATTAGTCATGAATATTATGAATATTTATGACTAATAAAAACACAGTTTAATTGTATTTATTGTGATGCACAGTGTATGGTGTGTGTGCTCATTTACTCTCTGGTTTGGAGTAGATGACGTGGCGTACGCCGTTGAGTATAAAAGCACCTGACCTTAAAAGGCAAAATGTGAAAGCACACGGGGAGCTGAATGAATTAGCCTAATCACGCCTGAGAACTTCAGCCCTTTCATGAGACGTGCGTCAGCGGTCAAATGATTGAGAAAATGTGAGCGTGAAGTAGTGAAGGATTTAAAGTGTAAAGCCTGAGATGAGCGTAGATTATCGTGATGTGAATTCCCGAGGCCGTATTTGGAGAGAGACTCTGAGGTTGGTTACGCCAGGCGTGTGCTGATAAACTCGGTTTGGGGAAATCAGTGGGTTTCATTGCACTGTAATGTATTAACGGCGGGATTACGGTCATGCCGCAAGCCAAGCGTACCTGTCGATGGATAAAAACCACTGATCCCAGAAGCCTCCATGTTCCACCCTGACGATCCACATGCAACATGCGCAATATCTGAAGGAATCGGATCCCTCTACAAGTTCACAGGATACAGAGAGCATTAATACACATGAGTTTGAGTCTAAACGTGTGTGTGATGATATTTCTGTACCTGATTGCGGACGTGGCAAACACTTGCCCATTGGACCCGACGCTCAGAACCACGACAGAGGCGACGACCACTATCAGATCTGTGTCGTGAGCACAAGAAGAGACTAATCTTGGTACAGATAAAGGGTTTTAGTCTGTAAATATGACATATTTCAGTGAACGGGGGAAAAAAAATGACACTATGGTTGAAGAAAAACTAAATCAGGAAAAAAAAACAGGGTTGTTGAAATATACAACCAAAAAATCTCATTTTATATAAATTAGATGGTCATATAACAGGACATAAAACTAAAAAAAAAACTTTAAAAAATGAAAAAATATTGAAATTGAGATCAATTTAGAGTAGAAACAGTAGTAATTTACTCACCCCCGTGTCATCCGAGATGTCCATGGCCTTTCTTCAGTCGAAAAGAAATTAAGATTTTTGGTGGATTTCTCCATATAATAGACTTCAATGGGGTCCAAACGGTTCAAGGCCGTATTTGATACCAAACGTATCAAAATGAACGAATCTTTTTTCGTGTCATTTGGCTTATTCAACGAACGAAATGAACGAATTGACTCGGGAAAAGATTCGTTCATTTTGATGAACAGGAGAGTCACGAACGCCCATCACAGAACAGAGCAAGGCGAGCATTTGAGCTTATAAAACTTAAACTTTGTTATTTATTTATTAAATGAGCGATCGTTTCGCTAGATAAGACCCTTATTCATCCTCTGGAATCGTTTAAAGTCCTTTGAACAGTTTGCAGTTTGCACTGAAACTCTCATTTGGCCCTTGAACCGTTTGGTCCCCATTGAAGTCCATTATATGGAGAAAATCCTGGAATGTTTTCATCAAAAACCTTAATTTCTTTTCGACTGAAGAAAGAAAGACATGGACATCTCGGATGACATGGGGGTGAGTAAATTATCAGCAAAAGTTTTTTAAAAGTGAACTACTCCTGTAAGTAATAAAAGTAAAATAAAAATGTTTCTTATTTGATTGGACTGTGAAAATACCAGATGTTTTAAAAAGAAACAGATTAAAAATACGGCAGCCAATCCACGTAACAATGTGCATACTAATATGCAGTACATCATATCTACAGTTGAACATCACCTATAATGGAGATGGGTTTCCTGACGAAGCGCAGACGTCCTTTAATGCCCACGTATTTGCTCCGACAGCCGGCCGACCACAGCCGCACCACGTACTCCGTCCCGAAAAACACCACCAGCACGATCTCCTGCAAACACAGAAACAGGAGGAGCTCTTACACAAGTCAAAAGGCCCAAACTCTCATTTGGACCCCATTGAAGTCCATTATATGGAGAAAATCCTGGAATGTTTTCATCAAAAACCTTAATTTCTTTTCAACTGAAGAAAGAAAGACATGGACATCTTGGATGACATGGGGGCGAGTAAATTATCAGCAAAAGTTTTTTTTAAAGTGAACTACTCCTTTAAAATTCGTTTTAGAATTAAATTGTACAGGTTAACCAAAAACTATATATATATATATATATATATATATTAGGGCTGTCAAAACGATTAATCGCGATTAATCGCATTCAAAATAAAAGTTTGTGTTTACATAATATATGTGGGGGCACTGTGTATAATTATTTTAGATATATATAAAAACACACATGCATGTATATTTAAGAAAAAAAAATATTTATATATAAAATATTTATATTTATATATAATATAAATTACATATAAATCAATATACAGAATATAAATGAAAATATTTCTTAAATATATACAAGCATGTGTCTAAAATAATTATACACAGTGCACCCACATATATTATGTAAACACAAACTTTTATTTTCGATGCGATTAATCATTTTGACAGCCCTAATATATATATACACTGTGTGACACAGTACACAAATTTTGAGTGTCTCTTATTTTCATGTAAAGAGCCACGATTGTCTCGCATTTTTCTTTTCTGAAGTTGGCAACCCTAATAGTGATTGACACTAGGATTAGCTTTAAAATGAATGTTTTAGTCATATTGACTGTTGATTGAAGACTTTAAGATCTAGGCGAGCCAAAAACTCTCTGTTTCAAAGGGATCTTGGGGATTATCTCACACACTATAGACACACACTCACTAAAATCTGTCATTCAGGCAGGGCAATTAAACATGCATTAAATGATGACAGTGGCAGTTTGATGAAGTGTGTCTGGATGGCGTTCAAAGCCTCTGGGATCCGCCCCACTGCAGGTGTCTACAGGTGTGTGTGTGTGTGCGGACAGGAATACAAACTGCTAAATCAGTGATTTTTAATGTGGTCTTGGGAATACAAGCCTTCAAGCCCTTTCCGTGAACTCAACATCAACTCAAATGAGATCTGGCATTGCCATCTAGTGGGAGTGAACGGTACTGCATTACATGATATCTGGTGAAACACTCACCATCCAGAAGAGCAATCCCGAGGCGAAGTCTGCATACTGCTCGATGGTGGACAGGACACTGAATATCAGACACACTAGGACCATGAGAAACCTGTGGGCATATAGTAGAGGAGATCTGTGGTTAATTTTAACAAATTATTCAAAATCACATCACTATCTGATCCCCATCCAAATTGCTCCAGGTCCATTTTTATGACCCCTGATGACCTCAAAAAGTATGCACTTTATACTTATGGGTCCGTATGCTACACTCTCAAAAATGCTGAGTTGTTTTAACCCAACTTCGGGTCATTTTTTACAACATTTTTAACCCAAAGTTTGACTTTGTGCATATTTGACCCAAAGTTGGGTTAAAACAACCCAGCATTTTTAGAGTGTAGCATTGTAACAAACTACCTTGTCAATGCAATTTTAAAAAGTTTTTGTCTCATACTATTTGCATTAGCATCTAACTAAATTAATTACTTGAATATACAGTATTCAATATAACTTCATTTATAATAATATATAATCACAACATTTATTCTTGTGTCAAATCAACTTAAATAATTTATGTAGTTCAGATAACATAATATTTTGAGTTTCTGGGGATTAAATCAATCTCCTTCATTGTATTAACTCAATTTTTCCATTTCAACCAGGTTACTTCATATTTTTAAGTTAAACCAACAATATTTTTTTACAGTGTGGCCAAAAGATGCACACATAAAAAAAATGCACACTGAAAAAAAAAATAAATAATATGCTTTATCTAATCAATAAAATTGTGGCAACATATTGCAAGCAATATTATTAATAAAACTGTACAAATTAGAATTAATTAGAATGTTAATTTGAATAACTACTCAATTCTAATTTGTTCAATTTGATAAAAAATATTGCTTGTAATCTGTTTTCAAATGTACTTAAATAATTTATGTAGTTCAGATAACATAATATTTTGAGTTTCTGATGATTAAATTCAATCTCCTTCATTGTATTAACTCAATTTTTCAATTTCAACCAGGTTACTTCATATTTTTCAGTTAAACCAACAATATTTTTTTACAGTGTGGCCAAAAGATGCACACGTAAAAAATAAAAAAAAATGCACACTGAAAAAAACAAATAATATGCTTTATCTAATCAATAAAATTGTGGCAACATAATGCAAGCAATATTATTAATTAAATTGTACAAATTAGAATTAATTAGAATGTTAATTTGAATAACTATTACTCAATTCTAATTTGTTCAATTTAATAAATAATATTGCTTGTAATCTGTTGCCACAATTTTATTGATTAGATAAAGCATATTCATTTTTACAGTGCACTTTTCAATGATTAACGTCTCAAATCATACACTGAAAAAAAAAATAATAATATGCTTTATCTAATCAATAAAATTGTGGCAACATATTACAAGCAATATTATTAATTAAATTGTACGAATTAGAATTAATTATAATATTAATTTGATTAACTATTACTCAATTCTAATTTGTTCAATTTAATAAATAATATTGCTTGTAATCTGTTGCCACAATTTTATTGATTAGATAAAGCATATTCGTTTTTACAGTGTGATCGCATGCAAATTGAGACAGACAAATATAGCAAGACAATTTTCTTAATTGAACTGCACAATGAGAACTTTGTCATTTAGACATTAATCCAGCATTATTTATCTGTAAAGTTGCTGGGAAACGATGTAAATTCTGAAAAGTGATTCATAAATAAAAATGCACTTGCACTCATTTGTCTTTAACTCCATCCATGATCATCTTGTGTGCCAAATGTGTCATCATGCAGTTTTTGCAAAAGTTTTTAAATCCATTTTAAATTCAAATTCAAAACACAGCCAGCCCAATTACACAGGAGTTTTCTTAACACAGAATGGTTTTGAACAGTTTCTTAATCTAGCATATTGTTAGTGTGTGTAAGAAGAGCCTCAAAACACACAAAAGGATTCCCCCACACACACAGATGGGAGAGAGATTAACCACATGAGAGATTACACACATTTCCTTCAAACACACTCTCCTTCTAACTCCAAAAGACAAACACAGCAGTCCGAGATCAAAACGTCACGTGTAACACGAAAGATAAAGCAGCAAAGGAGTTGGGGAGTTGCGTCACGTCCAGATGTGTTCGGAGCGAGTGTGTGTGTGTGTCGACTGAGGGTCACGCACTGATGCAGAACACCAGATGGTGGACCCATGAAGCACATGAGCAACATCTGACTGAGACACCTGAGCTGCGGGTCTGGGTCTTACAGAGGCTCGGCTATTTGGAGTAGGATTTACTTGAAAAAACCTTGCTAAACTATCTCACTCAGAAAATGCTAGTAAATTTACAAAGATTTGCCAAGTAAAAACCTAAACATATTTATTCAGTAGCTTTAATTAGAAATCTTTAAGTTAAATTTACTTGGAATATGGAATTAAGTAAACTTCACAAAAAATAAGTAATTTTAACTCGGCTAGTAAAAGGTTGATTAACATCGATTTCCTTTGCCTTTGTATTACATTTCACTAAAACAATAATCTTCAATTTTATTAGTTATTTATAGTATGCTTTACTTAGATCATCTAAGTAATTTATATATTCATCATGTCAGACATTAAGCCTTAGGTGAATGCAAACACCTCAATACTTGGTAGACAATACACAATGGCGGTAACATTTGATGGGTCGTTTTTGTGTTCGAATGTGTCATTTTGAGCAAAAAAATGTACTCGAAATGTTACAAAATGGCAATTTACTAATACTGACAACGAAAATCAATGATAAAACAGAGCTGGAAACCAGTGAAAAACGAGCCTCATTAATTATTCAAGGTCCAGTGCATGATGGGAACCCCAGTATCAGAAAAGTTGAGTAATTTTTACTTAATTTTATTGAGTTGATATTTACATTTTCATTTCTACTCGCTTGAATTAAGTACTGATATGGAATTTCCTACTAAATTCTTGCCTGAACTAACTTTTTCAAGTAAATTACATTGGGTTTTTTCACTAGTATTTACTTCACCAAAAAATCATTTTTTACAGTGTACTTGGTTAGACACCAAAACATTCAGATCTGTACGTCTGTTCTATAAGATTCAGTTCTTTTTAAATTTCAACTTTATAGGGAGTTAACAAGCGGTAGTCTCTTGAATCAAACACGAAAGTGACTTAAACTGCAATTCATCGACTGGCCACTAGAGACAGGCTGCAAAAGAGAGTCAATCTCATAGATCCCAATGTTAAAATGCTCGACTTTACAGCAGAACAAAACATGTTTACAGCCTGGTGCAAAAAGTGGTTTCGGTCTATATAGCTAATTTTGTCCCTAATGACGACTGTGAAAAGGGTGAATTTTTAATAACTCATTCGTTTAAAGTATTCTGCATAATCAAATTGAACAATTTTTTTTCCGAGTCATTTGATTCATTCAAAGAACTGACTCGGAAAAAGATTCGTTCATTTTGATGAACGAGTTCGAACGGGAGAGTCACGAACGCGCATCACAGAACAGAGCGAGGCGAGCATTTGAGCTTATAAAACTTTAAAAAAATTATTCATTAAATGAGCGATCGTTTCGCTTGATAAGACCCTTATTCATCGTCTGGTGTCGTTTAAAGCCCTTTGAAGCTGCACTGAAACTCTCATTGGGTCCTTGAACCGTTTGGACCCCATTGAAGTCCATTATATGGAGAAAATCCTGGAATGTTTTCATCAAAAACCTTCATTTCTTTTCGACTGAAGAAAGAAAGACATGGACATCTCGGATGACATGGGGGCGAGTAAATTATCAGCACAAGTTTTTTAAAAAGTGAACTACTCCTTTAATGAGTTTCCACACTGTAAGCTTTTCTAAAAGGAATCGAATAGTAATGACACTCCATTATTAAGAGTAGTGGCTTTTAAACATTCATACAGTTTGAAGCTCGAATTTAGAAAGCTAAAACAGATTATGAAAAGTTGTGTCACTAAACACTCTCAAAACTTTTCATGTAAAGCGATTATGTTCAGAAATCAAGCGCATATGCTGTTTTGGAACATATTGGGCTTATGTAAAAATCCTAAAAAGTTGAGCTAAATGACTGTATAGAAGAAGAAATGCTCCTCTAATCCATTTCTGAAATGACCAGATGTTGTGATATTGCACCATCAACAGCAGGATTAACAGAAATGCAGGACGTGACTCTCGCAAACGGAACAAATATGGCTCCCTTCATTTTGTCCAATTTGGATCAAGAGCCAGGTCAATAGATAAAAGAGTAATAAAGTTTCGGAATCTGAATATCCTTTTAAATCTGTCTAAAGGGTCAGAAGCAGGGAATTGTGATGAACTGTTTGGGTATATAAATATGCGCGTTTCAAATGATGTCATGCTAATATTTTAGACTTTGATGATGTAAAAGCAACTATTTGGGTTTGAGTTAGTTTCACACTATTAGTTCAGTTTCCTTGGTCTCTGTTCTTCCGTTGTATTGAGTACTGATTTGCCCACCTGTTTCTAATTAAATATTAGTCGCTAGTGTTATAAATAGCCCACGGTTTCAGTTGCTGTTTGTCCATTATTGTCTTTTTAAAGTTCCCCTGTGGTGAAAATCAAGTTTTTAATGTTGTTTATATGTCTATGTTGTGTTTTTAAGACAAATCATGTGTAAATTCATTAGTATTTTCTGGTTAAAACTGCAGTGAACCGAAGACAGCCTCAAAAACTCAGAAATCGCTGGTGTTTCTGACGTCACAAACGACCTTGTAACCAATCAGATCAACCAGAGCTGAGGGAGTGAGTGGAGGCGGGGCTCATTTGCATATTCATAGAACCGTGCATACTAAATGAGGCGAGGGTGTCGAGTTACATTTCAAGGCATGAAAAAAGTCAAAACTAGGGCTGTGTAAAAATTAATTGCGATTAATCGCATCCAAAATAAAAGTCTGTGTTTACATAATATATTTGTGTGTGCTGTATATAATTATTTTGTATATATAAATACACACACATGCATGTATATATTTAAGAAAATGTGTTATTCATATATAAAATTTTTATATTTATATAATATAGATTATGTATTTTTATACATATATATATATTAGGGTTGTCAAACAATTAATCGCTATTAATCGCATCCAAAATAAAAGTTTGTATTTACATAATATATGTGGGTGCACTGTGTATAATTATTTTGTATATATATATTTATACACACATATGCATGTATATTTAAGAAAAAAAATTATTTATATATGAAATATTTATATATAATATAAATTATACAAATCTATATACAGCATATACATGAAAATATTTCTTAAATATATACAAGCATGTGTGTGTATTTATATATAAAATAATTATACACAGTGCACCCACATATATTATGTAAACACAAACTTTTATTTTGGATGCGATTAATCGTGATGAATCATTTAACAGCCCTAATATATATATATATATATACAGAATTTAAGCACAAATAATTCTTAAATATATACATGCATGCATAGGTATTTATATATGCAGCACACACAAATATATTATGTAAACACAGACTTTTATTTTGGATACGATTAATCGCAATTAAATTTTGCACAGCCCTAGTAAAAACGCTTAAATAAGTAATTTTGGTGATCAATGATGAGTTTTAAGGGCTAAAATGATTGATTACAGATCGCGATTGCTGTATTTTTGTTATTTTGATTTTGCTATCTCGAATCTGCTTTCTTTTAATCCCCGCATCGCCGTGACAGAAGTCAATAATGCATGCATTTCTTTATCGTCCAATCACTGCATTCTGATTAAGAAAAACTAGGGCTTTAAGCAAACAGTGACCCTAGACTGGAGCTGAGCATCTTCTGAAAGGTCTTGTTGTGTTTGACCTTCGGCTGCATGACCCTATACGCCCCAGTAGTTGTTTCTCACAGGAGGATCATTGTCTCTATATGTGCAGATGTCTAGCCTTTCTATCTAACGGTATGTCCCTGTCAATCCCATGGACCCCTGCAGAGCTCTCGCCTTTAGCCAAATTAAATCCCAAATCCAAACCAGATTCCCAGTCCAAAACACAATAACATTTACCTCAGCGCCTAGCCTTAGACGAGACATTTTCAATCAACCTCCCATTGCGTTAAGTCATGGCACATCGGCACCACATCGGGGACAAACTCGGTCACTGGTTAAAAATAATACACAAAAAAGAAGGACATAATCTAGACCTGATTAAAGCAAAACAGCTGGTGCATTACTGAGCCAGATCCCCAAATCAGCCAATTGCGCAACAAACAACTTACAATGTCACAAATCATATATTACAGTAGAACTACGTTTGCTTAAATCAAATATCAATATTTATATGCAAAATATTTGTTATGCAAATATGCATAACAAAAAAAACAGGTTCAAAAAGAGTTTTTAAAGGGTCATGATATGAGAAATCAAACTTGCCTTGATCTTTGTACCATTAAAACTTCCTACAAGCATGTATATATGTATATATGTATGTGTATATACATATAAATGTAAATATATAACAAAGCATTTATTTAATCAAGCACCATAATTGGCTTGTTTTGATATTGTGGGATCTGTGACGTGCATTTGCATACGTGCATCGTTATAAGTGAACCTCAAATTAACCAACACATTAAAATGACAAAAAAAAAAAAAAATCTATGTCATGACCCCTTTCCACTTTAACAATTAAGGCTGTAATAATGGCTGATAATATTTATGCATGACAAATTTCCTCAATGTAGAAAAGCTATTTCCTTTCTGAGCTATACAGAATTAAGGCTCCTTTAAGTTTTTCAAAGACATATCAATTCTAATGTGATATTGCATGTTTGCATGATACATAACAAGCATGCACATACACACATCATAAAGGGGGCGAGTGTATCACTGCCGAGTCGACCTATAAGACAGAGATTACGGCTTTCCTCATATCTGAGATATACATCAGCTTAGCGAAGATAATAACACTCATTAGCAGGGTGATGTAGTGGATTATGCCATCATATACAGTACATTTGGCATACTGCATTAAGGGGACAGTTCATCCAAAAATTTTAATTCTCTAAATTATTTTAATAATTTTAAATTGTTTCGCTTGATAAGACCCTTATTCATCGTCTGGTGTTGTTTAAAGCACTAACAGTTTGCACTGAAACTCTCATTTGGACCTTGAGCCGTTTGGACCCCATTGAAGTCCATTATATGGAGAAAATCCTGGAACGTTTTCATCAAAAATCTTAATTTCTTTTCGACTGAAGAAAGAAAGACATGGACATCTTGGATGACATGGGGGTGAGTAAATTATCAGCAAAAGATTTTTAAAAGTGAACTACTCCTTTAACTAATTAAATGCACAAATTCACATTAAAGCTCTTAAAAGTAAAGGTACCAAAATGGGTTATTTTTCCAAAGCAATGCTTTTTAAAGAGCCATGTTTGGTTCCCTAAAAGAACTTTTCAGTGAAAAATTCTAAAAAATAAAAGCGTTTTATAAGTGTGAGGAACATTTTAACCTTTTCCCAAAGATTTAATTGAGATTTGTTGATTTTGAAGAGTGTAAAGAGTGTAGACTAACAGTATAAGTGGACTTCACGGACACTTATCAGGAGTTTCAATCAGGCAGCCTATTTAAGATTCATTAATTGTTCATTTTACACTTTTGTGCGCCTTACATGTTCAACCAATAAAATATGGTAAATCTGAAACGGATGATCCTATAGCTCTCCATCCCCCTCTCTCGCCCATACGGATCAATGATAAAGCTGATCTGGGCTCAGCTGCAGGGGTCTCTGATAGGCCATCATAACTAAGCTGATCACTGAGCTGTGATTGAAATACAAACAGATCAGACAGATCTTAAAGAACAGAGGTCAGGATGTCTGAGATTCAGCAGAGACACCTGGCCATGTCCATAGCTGGAGAAATCTCCCATAATGCAATAGTGTTCTCTGTTTTTATCTCCTGCACTTTTTACTTTTTAAGGCCAAGCAATGCAGCAAGAAATAATTCAATATCGCAACAGTGTGATTAAACACTTATTATAGTTATTAGTAAACTAAAACTATAACAATTAAACAGCATTTGTTACTTAAAATTAAATAATAAATTTAGAAATATATATTAAAAAAATATTACATTAAATTTATTAAATAAAAAATACATTTTAATTATTATAACTACATTAATAAACTAAAACAAAAACTTTTTTGTTAATTGAAATGAAGCTGAAATAAAATAAATATTAGATGAAAAACGTAAACCAAACGAAAATGTTTAATTTAGCCTTGGCAACTATGAGTTTAAGACATTAAGATTTCTAACAATAAATAAATAAAAACTAAAATTAATCCTAAAAAAGTTTTTTAATGACAAAAGTACATTAAAAATTATAATCATTTATTAAATTAAATTTATTAAATACAATATATATATATATATATAAAATTATATATATGTACTCCTAATGTACTCATTGGCTAAACTAGCTCACATTTCATGCTTATTTAACACTAAAATCAGCCATTTTCTCGTCTTTAAATCGTTTTGAGGGCAACAAAAGGTGATGCTTTCTTTACGGGGGTAAAGGTGAGACGAGTCTGGTGTCTGAGTTTACATCACAGAGACTTCAGGATCAGGTTGACCCGTTGAGAAGACATCCGGTGACACAGAGAGGACTCTCCTTTAGTTACTGTGATTAACACACGGCTCATGTAGCATTCAGAACACGTTAGGAGTTTGTTCAGAACACTCCACTAAGGCTGTGTTTACACTGGCACAAACAAAATTTTTTTACTCGCATTTGGCAGAGATGGAAATTTGTCCCACATCCATTCTGAGGATTTCCATTATGTGTCTAAAAGCCTAAATTTAATCTGTTCATCATATAAAGCGAGCGAGTCTCTTTAGAAAATGTGGACTAAACCGCTTAATTCATATGGATTTGTTTTACGATCTCTTTATGAACTTTTAGAAACTTCAAAGTGGTAGTTGTAGCCGTCAATGGAGGAACATATGAGCTTGTTTCCGCCACTGATTAAAAAAAATAATTGCGACTTTATCTTTATCAAGATATGAAGTCAGAATTGTGAAAAATAAAGTCGCAATTGCGAGATATTAAGTCGCAATTCTGAGAAATAAAGTTGCAATTGTGAGATATGAGGTTCCAATTCTGAGAAATAAAGTCGCAATTATTAGAAATAAAGTTGCAATTCTGAGAAATAAAGTCGCAATTATTAGAAATAAAGTTGCAATTCTGAGAAATAAAGTTGCAATTGTGAGATATGAGGTTGCAATTCTGAGAAATACAGTAGCAATTATTAGAAATAAAGTTGCAATTCTGAGAAATAAAGTTGCAATTGTGAGATGTGAGGTTGCAATTCTGAAATAAAGTTGCAATTCTGAGAAATAAAGTCACAATTGCAAGATATAAAGTCACAATCCTGAGAAATAAAGTCGCAATTCTGAGAAATAAAGTCACAATTGCGAGAAATAAAGTCGTTATTCTGGAGAAAAAAAGTTGCAATTGTGAGATATGAGGTCGCAATTCTGAGAAATAAAGTCGCAATTCTGAGAAATAAAGTTGCAATTGTGAGATATGAGGTTGCAATTCTGAGAAATAAAGTTGCAATTCTGAGAAATAAAGTTGCAATTGCGAGATATGAGGTTGCAATTCTGAGAAATAAAGTCGCAATTATTAGAAATAAAGTTGCAATTCTGAGAAATAAAGTTGCAATTGAGAGATATGAGGTCGCAATTCTGAGAAATAAAGTCGCAATTATTAGAAATAAAGTTGCAATTCTGAGAAATAAAGTCGCAATTATTAGAAATAAAGTTGCAATTCTGAGAAATAAAGTAGCAATTATTAGAAATAAAGTTGCAATTCTGAGAAATAAAGTCGCAATTATTAGAAATAAATTTGCAATTCTGAGAAATAAAGTCGCAATTATTAGAAATAAAGTTGCAATTCTGAGAAATAAAGTTGCAATTGCGAGATATGAGGTTGCAATTCTGAAATAAAGTTGCAATTCTGAGAATAAAGTCAAAATTGCAAGATATAAAGTCACAATTCTGAGAAATAAAGTCACAATTCTGAGATATAAAGTCACAATCCTGAGAAATAAAGTCGTAATTCTGGAGAAAAAAAGTTGCAATTGAGAGATATGAGGTCGCAATTCTGAGAAATAAAGTCGCAATTGCAAGAAAAAAAGACAAAATTGAGACTTTATCTCACAATTCTAACTTTTTATTCTCACAATTACATCTTTACATCTCAAAATTCTGACATTTTTTCTCAGAATTGTGAGATATAAACGGATATGGAACGACATGGAAACGGATGGGAAGCAAATTTCAAAGTGGAAGCATTTGCAAAGTTTTTAAAAATCCACACTTGCAAAATGCACATCACAACGTGGGACAACGACTTCCTAAAATGACTGAGTTAGAATGATAAAGGTATGATTAAAAACTAGGGCTGTGAAACGATTAATCAAGATTAATCACATCCAAAATAAAAGTGTTTACATAATATACGTGTGTACAAATACTTCGTACATAAATACACACACATGCATGTAAATATTTAAGAAAAATGTGTAATTTATATGACATATACAGTATAAAATATTTTTTAAATATATGCATGCATGTGTATGTACATATACACAGTCCAAAATAATTATACACACTACACATTTTTACTTTGGATGTAATCAATTCACAGCCCCATTAAAAACCCTATCGAGCTTCATATGTACAAATGCAACATTCAGGTGTTCAGGTGTGCTGTACTCACACGAGGAAGTGATACATGAAGCACCTCAGGCCGGCGGGTCTCTCTAGGAAGTTGTACACATCGCCCTGCATGCTAGTCTTGGTGTGGTAGGGGCTGCGCGTGTAGCGTGCGTTGGGGACGCTGGAGACGGGCTGGAAGCGCTCGCTGTGCGCCGGTGGGTCCTTTGTGAAGCCACCCGGAGCGACGGATGCGCTTGATCCATTATTCACCGCGGGCTCCGGTTCCAGTGAAACAGGAGAGCGGGACGCGCCGGCCGACGCTGCCTCCTCCAGGCTGTGGGTCGAGCTCGGCACCGAGAACTCGTGGCCGTTGTGGCCGAAGGTCTTCAGCTTGATGCTGTTGCTGGAGGTGGACCATCCGAACGTCCGGCCACGGGACAAAAGAGGGGTTGTGCGGCCCAGTCTCTCCCCCATGGTGGTTCCAGTGGGTGGAAAGTGATGAATCGGTCACAGTTAGCCAATGCGATCTATATCTGCCATGCTAAACCTGTGAAGGGAGAACAAATGGGGAACGCATTAAAGTCCCCCTGTAGTCCTTTAAAAGTCATCTTTGATAGTTTTAGAGCCCGACCGATAAAGGATTTTGAAGGATGATACCGATACAAATATTTTGGGGTTTTAAAATCCGATATTTTTTTTTTATTAAATATTGTTGGATTTCACACACACACGTGTAAAAGAAAAGCTAACTTTTCTGCACAAGATACGTTTGATACTTTTCCTCTATGTCTAAATGTTCACTCCTCGCAAGTATAACTTACATTTTACAATGCAGGGACTGTAACTAGAGATATGCTCGTTATAAATACAGTAATCATTACTTTATTTAGGCGGAAAAGGTTCATTGTGGTTTCCAAGCTCATTAATGTTAACGTTAGCGGTCTTCCACTGATGATAGTGGCGTTAGCTAGCTTTGTGGTTAGCTAGTCTACTGTATGATGAGCCATAATTTAGCAATACTGCAAATTGTAAAACATACATTTTTAATATAACAGGCCAAGGAGAGATGATTGAAGCGTGTTTCGTCCGTTTTTATTTTATTGTTTTAAATATTCATTTATCGGGCGTTATAACTGCCGATACCGATATTTTGGAAAATGCCTAATACACTCTAAAAAATGCTGGGTTGTTTTAACCCAACTTTGGGTCAAATATAGACTAACCGAGCCGTTGGGTTAAATTTTTACATTACATTTTTAACCCAACATTTTGGGTTTGTCCATATTTGACCCAAAATTGGGTTAAAACAACCCAGCATTTTTTAGAGTGTATCGGCCGATAATATATATATATCGGTTATATCGGTCTGGCTCTAGATAGTTTGAATTTTTTTTTCCTTTTTATATAATAATAAAACAGGTTGAATGTAACTTGAAAATCCAACAACCTGATTATTGAGATTGTTTATACTTTTTGAGGAACAAAAAAAGGAGTAAATGGATTTAGAACAAAGGGTTCTATATATGTAGCATAGGGTTCTTTAATCAACTCCAAAGGACATTTTATGCTAAAAAAGGTTCTATAATGACAAGAAAGAACACTTTTGGCACAAAGGTTCGTTAAAGGCTATTATTCATTGATATATTACATTATTCTGCAACATTTTGTAGTTGTTATTAAATTATTGTTTATTAATCTGTTGCAGTAACTTATAATCACATTTTAATCGTGCAGATTTTTGGAGGATAAAAACTGAAATGGCACTCTTCGTGTGATATTGATTAATTACATTTTTTAACCACCATATCTTGAATTTTGTGATCATTCACACACACTAAAAAATGCTGGGTTGTTTTAACCCAATTTTGGGTCAAATATGGACAAACCCAAATGTTGGGTTAAAAATGTAATGTAAAAATTTAACCCAACGGCTGGGTTTGTCCATGTTTGACCCAAACTTGGGTTAAAACAACCCAGCATTTTTTAGAGTGCATGCATTGCATTTTAGGGGTTCCAAATACGTAGCGCTTTAGAACCTTCTATATAGAACCTTTTCTTCTAAGAGTGTATGGTGGTTGTGTCCACACACTGCAAAGACACATTTATATGCAGACACCATATAAAAGTGAATTTTGCATCTCATTACCCCTTTAAGGAGCAAATACGCAGCAATGCTGCTGACTTATGAATTTACACATCTTAAAGCAGATCATAGATATATATGTCTAGACATAGCACCATATGAAGAGTTCAGATGCAAAAGCCTCTAAATGCCATTTGAAATTTTCTTCTAAAATGATCATTTTTATCAAGCTTGTATATTTAAGTTCAGTAATTTCACTTAAATGACAATTAATAGGTAATCTTCATTGCCATTTAAGTGAAATTACTGAACTTAAATATACAAGCTTTTGGAGGCATTTGGAGGCTTTTGCATCTGAACTCTTCATATAGACATTTAAACAACATTAAAAAGCATGGAAATGTCCCAGGTTGAATTTAACACATCGGTTTCCACATTTTAAGATTGTTTACCGTCTCTGTTGCTTGGTGATCTTGTGTATTTGGTTGCGTTTGATTGAGCACCAGTTGTTGGGAAGTCACATGTGTCACTCCAGGTCTGCGGGTTTAAATTAGGAGCAGCTTAGACGGGTTAATATTGCATGAGGATGAGCTGAAGATCACCAGACACATCCACAATCATCCACTGACAGACACCACCTGAAAGTGCTGAATAAAATATTCAGTGTTTCCACTGTTTTTTTTCTGCAAAATGAACAGTCACACTAGTTGTTCCTCAGACTTAATGTGCTGAATGAGAATCATGACTTCAGCCTGACTGTGGCGTCACTGAAGTCTTCCTCACAGAGCAGCGAGGAAGAGCAGTGAAACACCCAGACTCTCATGAGATCTCTATCACCAGATGATGGCCAGTGGATGGACACACAAAGCCACTGGAAAAAAAGCTTTGTGAGCGAAGACAAATCGAAACAGGACCCTGCCATCCTCAGTGCATGTCTGTCAGTGGCTGACAGCACCCGTGAACACTGCGCCGTCAGCTATAGTTTCAGATGACCGCTTTAAGCTCACCACATCAAGAGACAGAAAACACTCACAGTCAGAGCGTGTCGAGAGGATTTACTGGACAGGGAGATAAACACACTCACACACACTCATTCATTTCTGCAGCAAACACAAATGCAGCAAATGAATGAAACCTGTCAAATTACTTATAATCATTTCTTACACATTTCTTGTAATTTATGTAGCCAAATTTGCATGATCATATATATATATATATATATATATTCTATCAAATCGTTTAATTGCATCTAACACATATTTACAAACTTTTATGTGATTAATTGCAATCAGTTGATTTAACTGCACTACTATATATATATATATATATACACACACACACACACATACACTATATCTATAGATTATGTTGTATGCATGTATATATATATATATATATATAAGTTAATTGCGATTAATCGCATCCAAAATAAAAGTCTGCGTTTACATAATATATTTGTGTGTGCTGTATATAATTATTTTGTATATATAAATACACACACATGCATGTATTTATTTAAGAAAATGTGTTATTAATATATAAAATATTTATATTTATATAATATAGATTATGTATTTAAATATATTTACAGAATTTAAGCGCAAATAATTCTTAAATATATACATGCATGCATAGGTATTTATATATAGAAAATAATTATATACAGCACACACAAATATATCATGTAAACACAGACTTTTATTCTGGATGCGATTAATCGCAATTAACTTTTGCACAGCCTTAATATACATATATATACACACACATATATATATATATATATATATATATATATATATATATATATATATATATATATGCACACATATTTACAAACTTTTATCCGCAATAAATCGTTTTGACAGCACTACTATTTGGTAGCTTACAATATGCAAAAACAATATTGATTGTAGTGCAAAAATGACAAAGCTGGGAATATCATACATTTCTATGCATATTTTGTGGTCAGAAATTGTTTTTCTGCATGTTAATTTTAAAACAGAAATAGACTTTAATATCTTTTCTTATATTACTTTTTTTATTCACAATGCACATCGTCTTGGAATATTTAGCATTTTTATCTATAGACACTACACAGTGTAACTGTGAAATATCACAAATCATACACACATCAAGCTTAAAAGGAATCATTTCAATTTGTCAACACAACTTTAAAGGCTAAAAAACAAGGGAAATGAACTTTTATATCAACAATACCTCCTCAAGCAGGGCTCCTGATGTCTCTCGTGCAGTTCTTCGTCATCATCTCATCTGAAGTGACGCGTTAATCGTGGAGATGACGAGGAGATAAATGTGCTTCAGTTGTTTTTATCGGTCTGTGATGCTGTGAGTGAAACACATGTGGCGATATGCAAGGCATGATGAGAGAGCGCGCACACATGACGGCCGCGCGCGTCAACGGCTTCTGTCAAGCAGTTGTTCACAATCACAATACCCTTTTGAAATATTTTATAATAAATGTATAGAAACCTACGTTTCTGCGCTCCCCTTACTAACACATCCAAAGATGAAAATACCACATTAATCTCTTTAAATACACTTGCTACACTGACTAGATTTTTAACAAACAAAATATTTTTAAACTAAATAGGTGTCGGGAGACGCCATTCGCCACGTTCAATTCACCAAAATATTCACAAAATATCTTTATATTCACAAAATATTTTTAAACTAAATAGGTGTCGGGAGACGCCATTCGCCACGTTCAATTCACCAAAATATTTACAAAATATCTTTATATTCACAAAATATTTTTAAACTTAATAGAAGGTGTCGGGAGACGCCATTCGCCAGGTTCAATTCACCAAAATATTTACAAAATATCTTTATATTCACAAAATATTTTTAAACTTAATAGAAGGTGTCGGAAGACGCCATTCGACACGTTTAATTTTACCAATTGAGTCAGTTGACGCTTCAAGTCTCCGTCTAGTTGTTTTAAACGCAAATAATTACGTTTCATTTGATATGTCTCGGTGTTACAAGCTCGTTTGTCTTTCCTATTAGTTTCTAGTCCCTCAAAGTTACACTTAAACCTGGTTCTGAGTTAAAAGCAGGTAGTTTTTTGTGAATATCAATGCACACACAAACACTCTCTTCGCGCCTGTACCTCAGATCTTTTTAGCTTCGCCTTTTTTCCTCCGAGCCGCCGTAGTGACACCGCAGGCTTCCCTATCATGGCTGCGTCCATCACTCACCCTACGCTGTCCTCCTTACGCAAAATAAACTGTAATATTAATGGAATATATAGTTTAATTTCATTAAGCAGGGGGATTTCAATCTCATCTGTCCTCTCAACAAGCGCCGTGGCCACAGAAAGAGGTAAAAATAGCTTCTGTTATCTTAGAAGCTAAATATCTGGTATTTCATCTATTTACAGTATTAAGGAGTGTAAATAATATTGACGTTAGTGTATGTCTGTGTAATATATATATATATATATATATATATATATATATATATATATATATACACACACACACACAAATATTAATTTAAATATAATATAAATATATAAAACCGAATCAAAAAGTTAGACAAACATTTTTAAGCTTTTTTTCTTTAAATGTGAAATAAAGAAAACAGTTACAAACTGAAACAGGAAGTGTTTCTTGACCAGTGTTGTTTACAAAATGGAAAAATCTTGCAAAATGGTCTATATATATATATATATATATATATATATATATATATATATATATATTCAATATTCAGCACCTAGTATATATTAAAGCACTGTGGTATTATTATACCATACATTATATTATACCATTAAAATTGTGTTAAATCTTTAATTATTGGTATCTAAGTATATGGGGTTTTTTTATAACCTTGTATTACATCACTTACAGCAGTATTGCTTGCTGTATTTTTGGATGAGGTTAATGTTTTAATTTCAGTCCTCTTTGAATATGTGATTACAGACGCTGCAGGCAGAGGTGGTCGGCGTCAGTGGAAGTCAAAGAGACAGGTGGACTATTACACTCACCTCAACACAACCGTAATACAGTGTGTTTGCGTTTTGATCTATGAACAATGTTATTGATAATGAAACACAGGCTGGAGAGCCCAGGACGGAGCGGATGGCCGTGGATCAGGACTGGACCGCGGTTTACCCCACTGCCGCCTCATTCAAACCGTCCGCCATTCCCCTGCCGGTGCGGATGGGATATCCCGTGAAGAGAGGCGTACCGCCTGCCAAGAAGGGCAATCTGGAACTCATCAAGGTGAACACGTACACAAAAAGACGTGCAATTACATATTTATTTGTGATGTATATGCACAATGCCACGGCATAATTATAAGATCTAAAACGCCTTGATTCAACCTGTAAAATATAAGAGCTTTATTAATCCGTCATGTGAAAGCATATGTGTTGCATCATGAAAATCTGTCTTAAACAGAAAATTATTTGACAATCTTATTTTGAACTGGACCTGCAATGAGTTTTTCATTTTTTTTATTGCCTAAACTGGTCAAAAGTGATGTCCGGAACGTGATATTTATGTTTTTTATGACCCTACAAATTATTTTTAGGGGAAAATATAGAGAAAATATTTTTAAAATATAAATATAAAAAAATATAAAAAATAAAAAGAAAAAAGAAAATATAAAAAAAATATTTTAGAGGAAAATATTTTTTAAAATATGAGGTAAGAACAAAACATTAAACTTGGTTGGCAAAAAAAAAAGAAGAAAATTTAGAAGAAAACACACATTGACGACAACATACTTATTTTTTCATTCATAATCTCTGTGTATGACAGTCAACAATTCTGCTTGGCATGTTTCGTTGTGCTATCACAAATAAAACATTTAAATAAAGGGTGAGGATGTCGATTTTCCTTTGACCTCTTGTAATACAGCACTTTTTTAATCACGTGCTCCAATGTCTTTCAGATTCCAAACTTTTTACACTTAACCCCGGCTGCCATTAAGAAGCACTGTGAGGCCCTGAAGCGTGAGTGGTTTGTGTTATAAATATTGGAGCACATGTCATGCTGTGGCTAAATGAGAGCAAGATTTGTAAATGTGTTCCCTGTTGAATTTGTCCAGCGTTCTGTACGGAGTGGCCGTCTGCCCTGGACTCTGATGAGAAATGCATGGAGCACTTCCCGATCCGGGTGCAGAATAAGGAGTTTGTGTCCGCTGGACTGTCGCTGCGAAACCCAGACGCACGGATAGTGACTCTGAAGGTCAATTTTTATTTTATGAATATCTTCCAAATCAAAATTGTTTGATTAAAATGTTTTCAGCGGTTCCTGTTTCCGAATTCGTTTTTTATTAATTTTTTTCCCCCACAAGCATTCAAAAAGTCTTTGTTAAAGTGTTATAAGTAGGGCTGGGAAAAGATTAATTGCGATTAATCGCATCCAAAATAAAAGTTTGTGTTTACATAATATATTTATGTGTAGTGTGTATAATTATTTTGTATATATAAATACACACACATGCATGTAAACATTTAAGAAATATTTGCATTATATACTTTATACAAAATTAATATTATACATAAATATAAATATTTGATATATTAATAACACATTGTTCTTAAATATACACATGCATATGTGTGTATTTATATATATACACAATAATTATACACACTACACATATATTATGTAAACACAAACTTTTATTTTGTATGCGATTAATCGTTTCCCAGCCCTAGTTATACGCCATGAACCAAAAACGTTTTTGAAAATTAGACAAAATGCACAAGACTGTGTACTTGACGGATTAAGTGAGGGAAAGAACTACAATCCCATGAAGCATTGCGAACGGCATACTCAAATTCAACTTCTCAGTTTACTACTAAGTTTAATGCAAAATATGCATATATATACACACAAACATTAAAAGGAGTAGTTCACTTTTAAAAAATACTTGTGCTGATAATTTACTCACCCCCATGTCATCCAAGATGTCCACGTCTTTCTTTCTTCAGTCGAAAACTAGAAATGAAAACATTCCAGGGTTTTCCCATATAATGGACTTCAATGGGGTCCAAACGGTTCAAGGTCCAAATGAGAGTTTCAGTGCAGCTTCAAAGGGTTTTAAACGACACCAGACGATGAATAAGGGTCTTATCTCTAGTATATTTTACATTTTTCACTCATACTTCCTTTATAAACACATTACATGCATGCTTATGTTAGCTCAGGGTCTTCTGAATCCATAGACACCAAACACACAGTGTTCCATCTCCATTAGCCAACATATAGTTTATAAGCCCAAATGTAGAAAGAGAAAATGGACCAAAAAGGGTTAAGGAACACCATGTTACTTAAAGACATTGATTTCGATATATTTTCCTATTTATAATCTGAAATGTTATTTATATCAAATCTCTCACCATCTGCCTGGAAAACCATTAGATTATGACTGCAGTGCTGGAATCGCCATCTGACGTTAATCCTGTTGGATTAGAGCTGGAAGTGAAGGGGATCAAAGGGCAGATATACGGGATGAGTGTCCGGGTGGGAAAAGGGCTCCCCCCTCACGTCCTTGCTTGACTGAAACAGCAGGAAAACCCCAGATAAACAGTGATATTGCTTTGTGCGCTATTTTGCATTGGAGCTTAGTGACATCACCACGTGTCGTGTTTGATCCCATCGGCCGATCCGGAGCGGGATTTAAAGGGCAGAGTTGTGCAAAATAGTTTTTTTGAGGGTTAGTTGTTTTGAACAATAAGATTTAGTAGATTTGGTTTAGTTCGGCTGACTGGAGGAAGGCCAAGTGAATATGATTGCTGGAGAAATGCTGAAGATTTGGATTAAGTGACTCGTGGCATCGTCCTTCGATGAACTTGCATGAAACTTTCCT
Source organism: Cyprinella venusta (assembly GCA_038021265.1). Classification (NCBI taxonomy): domain Eukaryota; kingdom Metazoa; phylum Chordata; class Actinopteri; order Cypriniformes; family Leuciscidae; genus Cyprinella; species Cyprinella venusta. The sequence goes on from CM075886.1 coordinate 22,889,389, forward strand.
ACATAACTGTGCTAGATTCATATCTCTCTCAAAACTGTGCTATTTCTTCTCTTATAATGCACTAATTAAGTAGTTAATATCCATTAATGTAGCTGGATCCTTTTCAAATCTGTACATTATCCCTAATTAGGGCTGTCAAAACAATTAATCACATCCAAAATAAAAGTTTGTGTTTACATAATATACAGTATGTGGGTGCACTGTGTATAATTATTTATATAAACACACACACATGCTTGTATATATTTAAGATTTTTTTTCATGTATATTCTTTATATAGATTTATATATAATTTATATTATATATAAATATTTTATATATAAATAATATTTTTTTCTTAAATATACATGCATGTGTGTTTTTATAGATATACAAAATAATTATACACAGTGCACCCACATATATTATGTAAACACAAACTTTTATTTTGGATGCGATTAATCGCGATTAATCGTTTTGACAGCCCTATCCCTAATGTATTCTCAATATAATCAAACACTGTTTTAATTGGTGTTTTAATTAGGTGAAGCTCTCCAGCCTAAATCTGGATGATCACGCCAGAAAGAAGATGATCAAACTCAGCGGTGAGCGCTACTGTAAAGACACCGACACGCTCACCATCACTGCAGACAGGTTGGTGATGTGGAAATATATTGTGTTGTATTTTTAAAATCTTTAAAATGCATCTTCTTTAAAATGCATCTTCTTTAAAATGCATCTTCTTTATGCATGTTTTTAGTTGCCCGCTGCGAGCGCAGAATTATGATTACGCCATGTACCTGCTCACCGTGCTTTACCACGAGTCCTGGGTGAGTCTGCAATCCTCCACACTTGCTCAGATGCATCTGTGCTTTAGTAGCTGTCGTGTTCCAGTCTGGTTGAGGTCATATCCTGTCGGAATTTTTCAAAACAAGTGTCCTGGTTAAACTTGAAAAGTTTGAATATGGTGCAAAAGTTCATTTATTTCAGTAATATTCAACTTAAAAGGTGAAACTAATATATTATATAGACTCATTAGATGCTAAGTGAGATATTTCAATATTTTTAAGTAAATGAATTTTTTGCACGATATTCTAATTTTTCGAGTTTTTGTATGTGAATTTCTAAAAAACTGTGGAGAAATACCTAGTTCATATTTCAAAGGAAAATTAAGAAAATTAAGCCTATTAACACGATCAGTTTAAGTGAAATATGGCCTGGGCATTTCTTTATGTGATTCATCTTAAGATCTGATCTGTATTAATATAGGTTATTTTTTTGTTTTTAAGATTGTTATCATTGGTCATCATTGACATAATTTGCTGTGGTAAATGGTAAATAATAAATGATGGACTGTGCCTTTAAGCATGAGCTGCTATAATAATGATGCTTGGCACTAATCACTTCTGATCATTATGGCTTTTGTATCAGTGCATTGATTGGTTTCCAGTCCGCATTCAACACATGAATATTTCACATGTCTATTGTGCCTCTTATGAAAGTTTCAGTGGGGGCCCGGGGTGGTTTTCCATGACCGAGGCCCCCCGAGGGCCCACATGAAGCGATAGGATGGGGGAAATAAAAGTTGGAAATGGAAATGTTTTGCTAATTCTACTCAACTCTGATATTTTTGATTGGCTAGAAATTTCCAAAATGTAGGATGGCGTATATTTCAAATATTTTTGGCCAGAAATAAATAATATATATATATATATATATATATAAATTTTATTTATTTATGGACAAAAATATTTAAAATATATTTCAAATATTTGCTTCCCTACATGCATGCATGCATGCATATATATATATATATGCATGTATATAGGGAAGCATATATATATATATATATATATATTTTTTTTTTCAAATATTTGCTTCCCTATATACATGCATACAAATATATATATATATATATATATATATATATATATATATATATATATACTGTACAATTATATATATATATTTATATATATTTTTTATTTATTTATTTTTTATTTATTTATTTCAAATATTTGCTTTCCTATATACATGCATACAAATATATATATATATATATATATATATATATACAAATAAATATATATATATTTATTTATATAAATATATATATGTATATACATACTGTACAATTATATATATATATATATATATATTTGTATTTATATTTATATATTTATTTATTTCAAATATTTGCTTCCCTACATACATGCATACATACATATAATTATACAGTATATATATGCACATAAATGCAGACACACATTTGACATTTCTAAACACATTTTGGGAACATTTTTGAGCAATATAAATATATTTACTTTAATATATTAAATTCCCAAAGATGAGGAAATATGAGTAACAAACTGAGTTTTGTGTATAAGCAGAATATTTTGGCCTTTTTTATTGATAATATGTATAATAAAAATATCTAAACCTGTTTTTCATTGGTTTTAGGTGTGGAAACCACTTAAAAAAAGTCATTTATTTTTTACATTTTTACTTTCAATTCTTACCTCGAGCTAAATCCAAAATACTTGGGCCGTGTTGGACATCGCCGCCTGTACCCTTCATTACTCCACCTATATGGTCCAGTTGAAGGAGTGAATGAAAACGAGAGAGTGATTTCGGACACTGAGTGCACAGGAAGGGCTAGTCAGATGAACTAGCATTAATTAAACAATTTAATAAGCAATTAAAAAGGAATCATACCTGTATGATATTACACTGTAGCCACATTGGACCAGCGGTTTTGGATGGATGATTCCATTCGGCATGACCCTCACAGTGCATTATGGGTACACTTTAGCGTTGTTGCATTGCATTGTGGGATTGAAAGAGTGGTTTCGGACACCACTACAAACGGCTGTCCCCTCAAATAAAGCCCTATTGAAGAATATGGAAGTATTGAAGACAAACAATTCATCTCAGCAAATGAGTCATGGTTATCCACCTGATTTGATGATTGACAGCTGTCTCGCCCAATGAGCAATCTCAGGTCGCTGAATAGAGGCGTCTGATTGGCTGACGGAGATTCCATTGGAAAGCGCTGTTGGCTGCACCTCATGAGCTTCTCATTACAGCTCGACGATCAATAATTCATATCCGCGTGTGTAAGAACCGTCTCCGCTTACGCCGATCAAAGCCGTTTAATCGACGGCAGACGTAATGTGACGGTTTCCTTTGTGAATTAAGTGAGACTTGGAAAAACCTTTGAGTATCGCATGATTCACCTCATTAGCACAACAGAGGATGAATTAGCAGGCGCTTTTTTGATCAAACACAGATTAAGGACAAGAACGGTGTCATTTATACACTTGAACTTCTCAGAGTCTGCAAACCGAAGGCTTCTTGCGCAGGTGATCTTCTCGAGGAGTAAAGAACGTGACCTTTGAGATGCACACAAGGTCGACAAGAAATGTGCAAGAAGTGTGCATTTTCCCATCATGCTCTTCTCACTAGAGACTCGCTGGCCTTGGTATTGTGTAACTGTGCTCTTAGATTCACTAAGGCTGGCTGAGAGCCACGGCTGAGCTTTGTTTGCCATCCTGGTTGGGAAGTGTAACGGTGTCCGCTGGCCTTTCGCTAGCACAATGGCTAGCACAGTAGCGGCTCAGATTAGGCAGGACGGGGTAGAGTGACGCGGGGAGGGGACCATACGACACAAAGACGGCCGTTGTTTCAGTCCGTCGGGGTGATTGTATCTTTAAGACCTGATTTAGCTGCCAATACGGCTACGGGATCATCCATTCAGACCGTGTTCACACTGAGTTGTATTTTAACAGGTTAAATATAAAGCCTTTTTCCAATTCATTTGGTTTTTCAATGCATCGTTAAGCCACAAAATGGGATTCGCAAGCCATGTTAGTTTTGCAGTGGGAATTGAGGACGGCGTTTTAATAATACAAATTACAGCTTAATGAGATGGATTTCTCAGATTGAAGATATGTTTCGTTGAAACTTAATGAAAGAAATGAGAAACTGTGGAAATAATTAAGTTTGTTTCCACTCATAATTTTTTTTATGGGTAAATATAGGAAATATAAGTTTATTGATATATTATGTAAATGTATTTTAAATGAAATGTAGCCAATGAAAATATATTTTTAAAAATGTAAAATATTTGATTTAAACCTTTAAAATCAATATATTAATATATAATAATAATTATTAATATATAATAATATATAATAATTGATATATAATCATATAAAATACATTACAAAATGTGTATAAGAATACGTCCATAATTAACATGTATTTTGGGTAATGTATTTTGAACTATATAAATATATTTATATTGAAGCTTTATAAAAAAAATCAAAAAAACTAAAAGAGGAAATACGTTATAACTTATCAAAATATATACAAAATATTAAAAAAATATATTATTTATAAATCTATTTTACCATATATATATATATATATATATATGAAGAGTTCAGATGCAAAAGCCTCTAAATGCCATTTGAAATTTTCTTCTAAAATGACCATTTTTATCAAGCTTGTATATTTAAGTTCAGTAATTTCACTTAAATGACAATTAATAGGTAATCTTCATTGCCATTTAAGTGAAATTACTGAACTTAAATATACAAGCTTGATAAAAATGATCATTTTAGAAGAAAATTTCAAATGGCATTTAGAGGCTTTTGCATCTGAACTCTTCATATATATATATATGTGTGTGTGTGTATGTATATATATCTGTATGTTTTTATATACTGTTTTGTGTATTACATATATTATATAATTTGTTATATATATACACACACACACATAAATATATATACATACATATATATATATATATATATATATATATATATATAATTTATTAATTTTAAATAGTAAAAATATTATTTTTAAATAGTAATAAATATTATAATATAAATATAAAAAATAATATTCTACTATTAATATATATAATGTTAAAACATAAATAAGTAATATTTTTATTATTTTTTTATTGTTAAAAAAAATTATATTTTAAAAATTTCTCTCAAAAAAATTCTGTAAAAATTTTAAAAATCTGTTTTGTTTGTTTGTTTATTTGGGGGAGTGGGGACAATTTTACTACCAACAATCATAATAGCTTATTTTTTCACTATTTCACATCTAAAAGTGCTCACCAAACATTTTCCATATATATATATATATATATATATAAAGTGCTCTAAAAGTCCTCACCAAACATTTGTTACACACACACACATATATATATATATATATATATATAGAAACACATATACATATAAAACATATAAAACAGAAGTCATGTCAGGGGTGAAGTTAAAATGACCTCTATTGTGATTTTGGCACTTGATTTTGGTGTTTCTTTAACTAAAGGCCTGAGCCGATGTTTGTTTCAGCGTGCAGCAGAGCGGTTAAACGATCAGCTTAGTTTACACCCAGCGAGCGTCTCCATGTCTTCAGTCGGTCCTCAATTATACCCCCATTCTCCCCCGTGAAAGGCCAATCCCATCAATTAGTCGCAATGCATTTGATTTGCCTCTTCAGCTAAATTGAATCATTGGGGTCAACAGGTCTAATAATCAAATCCTCGAGATCTGGCCGAACCACCTTCATCTCTATAGAAACCACCTAATCCATCAGTCCCTCCCTAAGTAGTGCCCTGCGGCCGGGTGATTGAGGGAGAGGAATGGAGAACGGTTGGAAACGGGAATGACGAGGGATTCGTATTGATAGTCATTAGTGTAGAGCACCTGCACCGGCGAGAGGTTATCTGCCCTGTGGCTCGCTCAGGCCTTCACACACACACAAAGACGCTTTTGTCATTGAGGATGGGAAGTATTGGGAAAATGTAGTCTCGGGCAAAGAGGAGGATTCTTATCAAACACAAGCTGTCTTTAAAAGTTCACTGCAATCAGGCGAACGGTTAAGCGAATGTTTTAACATGGTAATCAGAGACGTTCTCATTACATTTCCTACCATCGTACGCAAAACGGCACCATTCTTTGTCTTTATTTTTTTTCAGTGCTACGATACTTTTACCTTTCCCAGTTTTTGTCATTTCAACTTGCACTTTAATAACGCATCTCATCCTGATCAATGAAATCCTGATCATTTTGCTTTCTGAAGTTGATGCTCCAATACGAGTCAAAATTAAACTTCAGTTACAGTATAAATATACTAATTTAACATTTTCTTTACCTTATTGACTTTAGACACTTAGCAAAAGCATATGACAGAGAAAAAAAAACTGAATTCTGGCCAAATTATATTATTTTTAAAATTTTAAATAAAGTTTAAGGCTTCAAATGCTAAAATATATTTCTAAATGTCCAAAAGAACAATGTAAAAAATATTTAAATATATAAAATGCATTTATATTTTGAAACATTTAGAAATATATAAATAAATGTAATTGAAATATATATGCGTTTTTTTATTATATATCTAAATTCAGTTTTATCTATATATTTTTGGCCAGTTTTGTATATTTTGAAAAAAAAAAAAACTAATAAATATATAAATAATAAAATATAATAATATACTAGTAATATATAATATTAAAATATAAATAATAATATAATTAACATTTTTTATATTTTATATAATTCATATTTTTACAATATTTTTTATATTTTAAACATTTCTCTCAAAAAAATCTGTAGAAATTTTAAAAATATGTTGGTTTTTTTGTTTGTTTGGTTTTTTTTTTTTTTTTTTTGTTTGGGGGAGTGGGAACAAATTCACTACCAACAATCATAATAGCTATTTTTTTTTCACTATTTCACATCTAAAAGTGCTCAGCAAACATTTTGCATCATTTATCCTCCACCCAATCAGTCAAATCATTAATCTCTTAAAACTGTTTGTGTCACGTCACTGTGTTTTACAGAAAACTGAGGCATGGGAGCAGGAAAAGACACGCGCAGATATGGAGGAGTACGATTGGGAAGACAGTCCATCCCAAAAGAACGTTCTGGAAACTCTGGTGCGGATGCGAGGGCTTGGAGCGAGGGATGAGGTGGAGGGGGGAACCAGGGAGGAGCTGCTCGGACACACCGCCGTACAGGAGTACAGAGACGCGATAGTAGTGCTGAAGAACGAGGGAGAGACTGAGGAAAATCTACACAAGTATAAAGAGGCCGTGAAGAAGCTCCTCAATATCTGAGGAACATGAGCTCCATTATTGTGTACAATTTCATATTAACAATGTGTTGACAAAAAACAGTAAAGTGACTTTTTTTTTCGACAGTGATTATTGTTTTCAAATTATATGCAAAATTCTGTGATATTCATGAAAAATAAATTAATACATGACAGCAAAATGCTTTTGTGTTTTAAATGTATTTTCTTTCTTCCATGAAACACAGAGTCAGATTATCCAAACTTCTAATTCTGCATTTACTTGCTATCGTAAATACGAGCGCCCTAGTTAAAAATTGGACAACTTATTCAAGTCATATTTACCTCTTGAAAACTGTTTCACTGAAACTTAATAAAATAAATGACAAACTGTGCAAATAATTAAGTTTGTTTCCAGTCGTAAAAAAAAATGTATGGGTAAATATAGGAAATATAAGTTTCATGTAAATGTGTTTTAAAAGTTATGTTTTTAGCCTGAATTGTGCCAAATATATTTTGTAGACAATGCAGATTAAGAAAAAATATTTTTTTTTAAATGTACAATATTTAATTTAAACCATTAAAGCTGAAATATATTACAAAATGTGTACCTCCATAATTAACATGTATTTTGGGTTATGTATTTTGAACTATATAAATATATTTATATTGAAGCTATACAACAAAAAAAAATCGAAAAAACTAAATGAGGAAATAAGTTAGATATAGAACTATCAAAATATATAATACATACAAAATATTTTAAAAAATATATTACTTCTAAATCTATTTAAAAAAATATAATATGCGTTAAATTGTAAAAAAAAATATATATATAATATAAATTATAAAAAAATACATTATTAAAAATAATAATAATATAATTATAATATTATAATATAATAATAATAATATTAAATATAATATAATTATATGCGTATGTGGGGATCAGGGATCATTTTGATACCCAAGTTCCCGAGTTTAGTTTAACATGGCGAATAGGAGAAGGATTGCTGCTGTTCTTTATTAGTTTTTAACAGCTACTTATCTTGTTGTGCAAGTATTGCATATTTACAAATACGAATAATTATTTGATGCTATTATTTGAGAGAAATTACACTATCTAGATAGCGAGGTGCATGTTTATGTGGTTGTCAATGAATGGGATCCTGAATATCATTTTGGATTTAATAAGATTTTCAAAATAAATCAGCAAGATGAATCCTAATCTCTCCGACATCAAAGCACTTGAATGCAACAAGCTCATATTTACGACTTCAGAAGTAGGAGTGTATGACAAAAGTAGTCCATGCAGCTACTTTTACTGTACCATTGACCCCCATTATCAGTTAATCTCTCAAAGCCTCCCTGTAGTCAATAACTATATCCCTTAAAACTCAAATTTGATCACCAAAATGGCATAAATTATCTTGAATGTAACCCGACACCCTTGCCTCATATAGTATAAGCGATTCTATGAATATGCAAATGAGCCACGCCTCCACTCACTCCCTCAGCTCAGAGATCCACTGGTTGACGATCACACATTAATCTGATTGGTTACAAGGTTTGTGACAGAAACACCAGTTGACTTATGAATTTACACATAGTTTGTCTTAAAGCGTATTAAAAACACCACATAGAGATATAAACGACATTAAAGACTGGATTTTCACCACAGGGGGACTTTAAATTCATCGGATACGGGACAAAACTTGCCCTATTCCTTGCATTTCGCATGAGCAACATCGTTAAAAATAAAAGAGCACATCAAATTTGAGATACATTGAGTCATTCTGCCTTTTTTTATTTTATGAAGAAAGAGAATAAAACAAGTTTGGAATGAGAACATGATTTTTTCCCCCACTATTGATTAAAATAACAGACAGTATGTTTAGTGTGTATAAACTGGGGCAGTTCACCTCTTATCTCGAAACAATTACCCCTGGAACATTACGAGCACTCAAAACACACCCTTGAAGGTTCAAGTGCCATTACCAGCACCCCACTGAAAGGACGCTTTGAGCCAACATCTAGTAAAAATACCCCAGTACTCCATTAGTTCCTGTTTTGAGCCGTCACTTCTGGGAAAGGAGAAACCAAACTCCTCAGCGAGAAGTTCCGGCCGGCTCCATTTGGACGCGGCGTTAGTCTTGCGCATCTTAAAGCACTTAGCAAAATAACTGCCTTTTGAAAACAAAACTGTCAGGGCGTTCTCGAGTGGACTGGTGTTCGCCGCAAAGACTGTTTCAATCTCGTATATGAAAGTGTATAATTAAAATATAAGTCATCATCATCATGCCCAAGAAAGACAGTTAGACTCCCATAAAATACATACATTCATGCTAAATTTTGTGGCTGAAATCTACTCCAAAACCTAACGTAGCCTCCGTCATTTTAACACATGATACAATACCTGGTTTTGCCCAAATTATAAAACAACATTAATCATTTACAGAGAATGCAATTCCCAGAATGCATTACTTTTGCATTAATTAATTGAATAGCAAAAATGGACTGGTTACTCAAATATATATATATATATATTAGGGCTGTCAAAACCATTAATCACGATTAATCGCATCCAAAATAAAAGTTTCTGTTTACATAATGTATGTGGGTGCACTGTGTATAATTATATATATATATATATATATAAAACACACATGCATGTATATTTAAGAAAAAAATATTATTTATATATAAAATATTTATATTTATATATAATATAAATTATATATAAATCTATATACAGAATATACATGAAAATATTTCTTAAATATATACAAGCATGTGTGTGTATATATACATATATATATATATATATATATATATATATATATATAATTATACACAGTGCACCCATATATATTATGTAAACACAAACTTTTATTTTGGATGCGATTAATATATATATAATTAAACCACATTAGCAGCATCTACAAAACAAGGGCTGCATCTGAAATCACATACGTCCCTACTATGAAGTAGGCGAAAAACGAGTGTGAAAAGAGTAGTATGTCTGAATTCACAGTATTCATAAAACAGTAGTACCTACAGTAGGCCTACTACTTCTGTCTGTATCTGGTCTCATTCCTGCCGGTTTCAAGTTAAGTGTCTGACAACATGAACGTGAAAGTAGTACATCTGGATTACATTCATACTATACAGAAATGTACGTTTTAATGGTCGTGGGGTAATGGACTACTTGCACAACTACTTCCGCGTTCTACTTATAACATATCAACAGTTTCCGGTAGAGTGTTCATCGCACGTCCATACTTGGAATGCAGATTATCACTACGTTTAATGAATCCCTATAGATTATAACAATGAATAATGAACTCTACAACAATTCTCTAAACTGAGATCAGAAAACTCATGTCCCATACACCGCGCGACCCTGAGTTTTTCTTCCACAAGATAACTTTTCCCTTATATGGGCATTGCAAATACTCAGGCAAGACCCTATTGCCTTACACATCTCTCTCCATGACGGTGAGAGACACATTTTTACATTAATCAGTAAATGAACCAAGAACATCTGATCTAACTTGAACATTAACACACATAACTTTACAATCACAAAAACTTAAAGATCTTACTGCAATAACACATAAATCAACTCTCAATAAACAATTACCCATAATGCACCCAACTGCTAGCGCTGACTGCCGAAGTGATGACGTCACTTTGTAGGACAACTCGGAAGCTAGCGGCGCATGGGTTCCCTCGGTCGAAAAGCAATGCATTTTCCCCATAGACTTTTGGAAAAATCGCAAAAAAATAAGATCTGTGTTTAACAAAGGGTTGTGTCCCTTACACGTTTTGTCTAGCAAGATAATCTTTACAAGGGAATCCAAAATGTATACATTTTGAAGCCTATAAAGATTTTAAAAAACACAATCAGACACAATAAAGTTTAAAAAACCATAAGCACGTTATAACTGTGTGTTCTATGTCATAGATCAAAACGTGAAAATATTTAGAGGCTTATAAGGTTCACCACAGACCTTATTTCAGGCGATTTAGCATTCAGAAATGCTAAAATGCTAACTCACTTCCGCGTTTTGGCTTACAGAGTGATGTCGTCGTAAATTCGGCATATTTATCCACTAACCTGCAGCAGTTTTATGTCTTCTCATAACAGTATTTTTGTCTTTGCCTACTTAGATTATATACTTGAGTTTACATTTTTTTAAATGAATATGACTAATAAAAAGTGTGCATTGGTGCTTTATTCCTGTCTGTTTAAAATAGTTGAATGAATGAATGAATAAATGAATGATCGCGAGGTGCGATCGTAGATCAGAACGCCCGCAGTATAGAGGAGAATGAGTCAACTTCTCAGTGAAATTTAATTAAGCATTTTGGTCATGAACATGTAAACAGTAAAACGACTGACATTGAAAAATTATTACAATATTTAATCCAAATAAATCGTGTTTCATATTGATGTTATTCATCTGTTCTCACCAACGCAGACGAACGCTGACACCCTGTGGTGAAATAATGGCGTTTTTTTTACTGCTTTCTCGGATTGGCTTGGTTTGGATTTAAACTCCATGTTCTGATGAGTTTTGAAAATTCTACACACACAGTAAACATCAGAATATCCCTTCTTCTGTCAATAAAATTTTCCAAAATATACAACTTTATACAGATACTCATTTTAGGTGGTGTTTGTTCAACTCATTGACGATTGACCAAGTAAACATAACCGGAAGTAAGTGATGCGTATTGTTTCCAAACGGGAGTGCGTCGCGAAGCTCAGTGCAAGTAGTCCATTACATATTCAAAGGAAGTACCTAGACTATGCAATTTCAGACGCAGCCACTCGTTACAACTGTGTTCTCCAAATCTGTACTTCAGAGTTCAGCTCCAACTTGTAGCTATCAAACTCAACGGTTAGCTCGTTCAGGCGTGTTAGGGTTCGAGCTTAACCCAAGGAACCCTGCTTTACGAGCTTTCCCTTACAATGACGTATTTAATGAGTCTCATCGATCCTCTCTTGCCCCTCAGATTTGTCCTGTACCTGCGCTTGCGTCGCCTCCGGCCTCTCCAGCTCAGAGCCGCGAACACAGAACAGCAGCAGCAGAACGTGACGGTAGCGCAAGTCGCTAAGGCCACCAGTACGGTATTGGCCGCCAAATGCCACACCGACGTCAAGCTTCCTCCGTCGCCAACGGGTCGAGGTGCGTCGCCTGTGGTGATGTTTCGGCTGACGTAACCCTTCGTGTCGTTGGGATACGGTTGACTGTCCATCATGCTGCTCGTAGGGGAAGAACTCAAACTGTTTGCGGATTTTCCCATACGGGTGTGTGTGAAAGTGAGGGTCCGGTGTCTAGGGGTTGTGGAGTCATCGGTGGGGATTGTAGGGGTGGTGGTTCTCGCGTCGCTGCTAATTGTCACTTTTGGTTGGGATTGAATAGTAGTTTGGGTCTCGTATGCAGTAGTATGTTGGGATGATGTTTGAAAGGGCACGTTTTGTGGCGTAGTAGTCGATTTTAAGTCCATTTTAATTGATATAACATGCTCTGACTCACTTTGAGCCGTTGTAGCTTGTATCGTCTCATATTCAGGGCTAATCTGAGGTTGGGTTTGCAAGGGCACGTTTGCAGAAGGCGTTGCGTTTGTTAAGGTTTCCGATTGGGAAGTCTTGAAAACAGTTGTAGTTTCTAGATACTCATCCGACTTGGGAGGCGAGGTAGTCTCGGCGAAAGATTGCGTGGTGTTTTGAGAAGCCGTCTGTAGAGATGTAGTTTGTAATCCCAAAGGCTGTTGGGTTGTAAGAGCGTCATTGATTGGGATGGAGGTCAAAGTAGAGTCAAAGTAGTCAGTTGTGGAGCTTGGGTGGGCTGCGGTCGAGGGGTTTGGGATGCTGTGGTTTAAAGTGTCAGCTTCGTCCGTCTGAGAGGTGATTTGTGTAATATGACGCAGTTTTGTTGATTCCCACTGTGGCGTAGTAGTCGTCTGTTGGGGATTGAGTGTAGAGTCCATTTTAAGCCGTGACGTAATTGATATAACACGCCTTGACTCGCTTTGAGCCGTTGTAGCTTGTATCGTCTCATATTCAGAGCTAATCTGAGGTTGGGTTTGCAAGGGCACGTTTGCAGAAGGCGTTGCGTTTGTTAAGGTTTCTGATTGGGAAGTCTTGAAAACAGTTTCTAGATACTCATCCGACTTGGGAAGCGATGGGGTTTGTGTAATATGATGCAGTTTTGTTGATTCCCACTGTGGCGTAGTGGTCGTCTGTTGGGGATTGAGTGACGTAGTTGATGTGGTGTGTTCTGTTGTAGCATATCGAGGGATGTCGTGTTGTACTTCCAGCGTAGTAGGAACAGCTCGAGTGGTTTGCTGGGGGCTTTTTGTACTGATGGAGCGGACGGGTGGATAGTTGAACTGACGCTTGTCGGAGGTCAGCGGCTCTGAAACGTTGAGCCGCGACGAAGACATGTGAGGCAGAACACGCACGTTGGTGGTGAAGTGCTTCCCGAACACCAACAGGTCCGGATCCACACCTGACAACCAGACATCGCAATCAGAGCGTTTCCATGTTTAGCCAGCCCGATCTCATGAAAGTTCGTATCTATGGCACGAATGTCATTTCTCGTGGCATTTATACGCCAAAAACACGTTTTTGCGTGTATATGGCACGCGATTTTCGCGTACATACGATACGCACTTTTTGGCGTATAATACGCACGAACTCCCCTCCCCCCTCCCCCCTAAACCTAACCTAGGGTTTTTTTAGTGCATACCATATACACGAAAAAAAAAATTTTTGGCGTGATTTTTTGGTGAAGTAAATACTAGTGAAAAAACCCAATGTAATTTACTTGAAAAAGTTAGTTTAGGCAAGAATTAAAAAAAAAAACTAAGTAAATTCCATATCAGTACTTAATTCAAGCGAGTAGAAATGAAAGTGTAAATATCAACTCAATAAAATTAAGTAAAAATTACTCAACTTTTCTGATATTGGGGTTCCCATCATGCACTGGACCTTGAATAATTAATGAGGCTCGTTTTTCACTGTTTTCCAGCTGTAATTATATTGCTTTATCATTGATTTTTGTTGTCAGTATTAGTAAATTGCCATTTTGTGACATTTCGAGTAAATTTTTTTTGCGCAAAATGACACATTCGAACACAAAAACGACCCATCAAATGTTACCGCCATTGTGTATTGTCTACCAAGTATTGAGGTGTTTGCATTCACAACAAGCTTAATGTCTGACATTATGCATATATAAATAACTTAGATGATCTAAGTTAAGCATATACTATAAATGACTAATAAAATTCAAGAATATTGTTTTAGTGAAATGTAATACAAAGGCAAAGGTAATCGACATTAATCAACCTTTTACTAGCCGAGTTAAAATTACTATTATTTTTTGTGAAGTTTACTTAATTCCATATTCCAAGTAAATTTAACTTAAAGATTTCTAATCAAAGCTACTGATAAATATGTTTAGGTTTTTACTTGGCAAATCTTTGTAAATTTACTAGCATTTTCTGAGTGAGATAGTTTAGCAAGGTTTTTTCAAGTAAATCCTACTCCAAATTTTTTACAGAGTATAAATGCCACGAGAAATGACACTCGTGGTATAGATACGCATCTTCATGACACTGTGTTAGCTTAAATGCATGTAGTTTCAATTCTATGCAGATTTAAAGTAGAAACGTCTCGTATTTTTATATTTAGATTGAAGACGTTTCGTGCATGCGTTCAATCCTCGTTAAAAGAAAAGGAAAGATAGTCATAAGTAGAGTTCGGTGTGCTGTTTCTCACCTTTAGTGACATTATAGAGGATGACATTTCCTCTGCGGTGAGGAACGCAGCTCTCGGCGGTCGGACATTGCAGATGAAAGCAGTTCACACTGTCCTGAGTGGTGTTGAAATGAAACACAGCCAGGTTGCAGGAGACTGTGCAATTCATAAATTAATTTACAAAAGAAGGTCTTTAGGGCGGTTGAAGATTCTGAATTCTACTAAAAATATTGATTCATGCATTTCCAGTATATCACGAAACGACATTCTTTAATAAATGATTGCATTTTTTATTTTAATTCTAAATGATAAAAGGTAATTATAATGTACACATATATATTGAATCAGTCATTCAGTTAAAAACACCAAATATCCCATAATGTCATATGATATTACTATGTGGTATATAAATATACTATTTTTAATATTGAAGACGTTTCGTGCATGCGTTCAATCCTCGTGAAAAGAAAAGGAAAGATCGTCGTGGTTTTACATTTTCTCAAACCAAAGTAGAGTTTGGTTGCAGGAGACTGTGCAATTCATAAATTAATTTACAAAAGTCATTTAAGAAGGTCTTTAGGGTGGTTGAAGACTCTGAATTATATTAAAATTGATTCATGCATTTCCAGTATATTATGAAATAACATTCTTTAATAAATGATTACATTTTTTTTTATTTTAATCGTTTGTCAAAACGATTAATCGTGATTAATCGCATCCAAAATAAAAGTTTGTGTTTACACAATATGTGGGTGCACTGTGTATAATTATTTTATATATATATATATATATATATATAAAACACATGCATGTATATTTAAGAAAAAAAAAATTATTTATATATAAAATATTTCTATATAATATAAATTATATATAAATCTGTAAACAGAATATACATGAAAATATTTCTTAAATATATACAACCATGTATATATCTAAAATAACTATACACAGTGCACCCACATATATTATATAAACACAAACTTTTATTTTGGATGAGATTAATCGTTTTGACAGCCCTATAATATACACATATATATTAAATCAGTCATTTAGTTAAAAACAACAAATATCCCATAATGTCATCTGATATTACTATATGGTTGGTATATAAATGCATTATTTTACTTATTACGATTACAATGTTTAATATAAAAAGAAGTATTTTACCTCTGCTACAGCTTTATATACAAATCTAGTTTATACGTTTAACTTGAGCGCATTAAAAATTCAATGTCTAATTGCTTGTGACGTTCCATAATTTGTACGTTGCTAAAAGCATCTGCTGTATTAATTAGACAAATATTAGACTATTTGTATTATTTTACGTGCATTGTGATAATACAATTGTGTTGTCTAAGTCATTGTAATGACATTTGAGAGGTTTTAAAACCTAAAACAATAGGTATAATATTCAAAATTAAGATTACACTTGTCTTAAAACAACTGAATGGAATTGCAATGATCTCTTTGCATTCTGCGTCATGATTGATCGGTGATTTTTAGTGGATGTATGAAGTCAGTTCACACAGGTGATCAAGCAGACGATCCACACGTGTAGATCAACATGTTCCTCTAACACGTGTTTTCATGTTTACCACCACCATTAAATCAATCAAACGTTTTTGTGAAACGCTTTACTGTCTTTCTTTCGAATAAATGACACTTCCTTTAATGTTTTGATCCCTCATGCAATGACATTCAGACGCTTTTAAGTGTCCTTGGGCTACTTATTTAGTACTTTAGTTAAAGCATAAACTCACAGTTTGGTGTAAGACAGCAGGCTCTGCTGCACTTGAGCGCAGACTCGTCCTGATTAACCCTCAGGAGATGAGCTCCTCTGCGCTGAGATTCCTCTATGTCCACATACAGTCCTGGATATCTGCGGATCCAGCAGCTCTTATAGTAAGATGTCGGAGAGCAGCTGGAGTCCGAGGAGCAGATCAAACCCAGAATCCACAGCAAACTCCACGGCACGGTCATTGCGCGCTTCATTCGGCTGGTCTGCGAGGCTGGAGCTCAAGTCATGTTGGTTTGAAGTGTGTTTCTGGCGCAGGTGAGCGGAACCTGCGCAGACTGGAACAGGTGTGATGATGATGATGATGAACGCGCGTGAAGCGAGCGAGATCGCGCCAGAGTTTAGAGCTCACGTGCTCCTCGCTCTTCCAGACATGATTCATTTATTTATTTATTCAAGTAAATGTACTTTTATATAAAATAGGCTCTTATTTGCTGTGTTCTGTCAAAACAATCACGATATAACGACTAGCCTATGCAAATTCTATAACTTTTTTGCAGCCTATATAAACAATAATATCTAGTTCTATAAAATGCATGTGTGGCTTGTGTCTGACCCCCTCTAAGGAAGTCAAAACCAAATTGAATTGTGTATAAATATAAGAAATACATTCATTTTACATATTCTATTAGCGTAGGAAACAAAGTTTATATCATTTTCATAAATCTATTTTTGTTGGCTTAAACATTACGCAAACGCTCTTCCAGTAACATTAATAGTAGGTTTGTTATGTTTTTTTCAATCTATAATAATGTCATAGACATTATGATAACATTAAAAAAGTACACTCTAAGAAAAATGCTGGGTTGTATTAACCCAATTTTGGGTCAAATATGGACAAACCCGAAATGTTGGGTTAAAAATGTAATGTACACTCTAAAAAATGCTGGGTTGTAAACCCAATTTTGGGTAAAATATGGACAAACCCGAAATGTTGGGTTAAAAATGTAATGTACACTCTAAAAAATGCTGGGTTGTAAACCCAATTTTGGGTAAAATATGGACAAACCCAGCCATTGGGTTAAAAAATGTAATTTAAAAATCTAACCCAATGGCTGGGTTTGTCCATATTTTACCCAAAATTGGGTTAAAACAACCCAGCATTTTTTAGAGTGTAGAAATATAACCCAGCGGCTGGGTTGGTCCATATTTGACCCAAAGTTGGGTTAAAACAACCCAGCATTTTTTAGAGTGTAACATTTCCATAATTCCCAAAATTATAAAATTGAATGTTCGCTTAACTTTTGCATAAAAAGTTTTAAATGTTCAGAGAACACTCAGAATATACATTATTATTATCATCATTATAATTAATGGCCTACATTGATCACAGGTATTATGATCAAAATATCATAAAATAATTATAATAATAATTTAAAAGGCACTTTTTGTTCACTGTAAACAACATATAATTATGACAAGTGATTTTACATTGCTTTAACTCATCATAAGTTAAGCAATTCTTTCCTTTTTATTATAAAGATTCAACTCTTCTTAATTATTAATTTGAAATTAGCCTACTTAAATATTCAAGTTGATTGTACCTACAAATTTAAGGCAGCAAGTTTTTTTAGTGCTGTTGAAGACCTAATGTTGATTCAACATCCAGATCTTGTAATAAAACTAATAATAATTGTAAAAACTTTTTCTGCCACTTTAGCATTCAACGTTGTATTAACAACAACTGACAATATTTCAGGCATATTTCAGGTCGTTTAAGTGTCGGCTGGGAACGTTTTCATAACTGAATGCGTAGCCTATACTTGTCGGCTGGGATCCGTCCCATGCCAGCTTGCCCTGTGGAACACCATTGGCTCTTTGTTCCTCAGATGAGAAGTGCTTGATTCCTGCTGGAGAAATCAGAGAGGATTATTCTAACTGCAGGCCCGGATTTCCAATCACAGAAGCTGATACTATTTTGCCTGTTTGTGACTCATTTCCACTGTTTGTGTGTATTACAGCCACGGGTTTGCCAAAAGACACTTGGATCGGGTTGCCGAGTGGCTTTCACACTCCATTTTCCAAAATACAGCAGATCTATGAAGGCTGCAAACCCTGGCTGGAGAAAGAGCTCTCAGCGCCAAGGTGAAGTTGTTGCTCTGGGATCAGCCTTGAGTTTGCCAGGTCAGGCACTGAGGGCACACAATACAACAGTTTAAAGGGTAAAAGTTTAGTTTGACATGCACCATGAAAATCAGAGTACAAACTAATTAGGAATGGCAATACTTTTATTCATTTATTTTTGGCATTGATTATTCATGGGTTTAAGATCATTTTGTAAATAAAGCAACATAATTATCATCAAGAGTCAAAATGCTAGTATTTTCACAGCATCAGTAGCTACAATTTATGTCTATTATTAATCGTGTTATACTTTATAAACTGTGACGAACTACAACATGTAGGGGTGTCTTTGCCGCTAGATGGCGCCAGATCCTCTTTAAACTCAAGTGACACGCTGATTGGCTGAAGGATCCAAAACATGAGCTGTGACGTCAAAGGACAAACTTTGGAAAGTGTATTAGCACATTTATTAATGCAACGATAATATTCTGCATGATGATGTAACCATAACTTTTAAAGACTGTATGTTAGGACACCATGAATCGTATTATTATTATTTTTTTAAGAATTCAGAAATTCGTCACTGTTTTGTCTTCATTAGGCTATATAAGAAAACAAGTTCGCCCAAAAATGAAAATTAAGTCATTATTTACTCACCCCCATGCTGTTCCAACCCCGTAAGACATTCGTTCATCTTCGGAACACAAATAAAGATATTTTTGATTTAATCTGAGAGCTGAATCAGTCCTCCATAGGCTCTTGACGGCCCATAAAGTCATTAAAGAAAAGGTTTAAATATTCTATGTACCTACAGCGGCTCAATTATAAGTTTATCAAGCGACGAGACTACTTTTTGTGTGAAAAAAAAAAACATAAATAACGACTTTATTCGACTATTCCATTACTTCCTTATTGGCGCATGCGCGAGAATGTTTTGACGAATGTGTCGAAGAAGAGGTGCAGATGGCAAACCGTTGTCATGTAAACACCCTTTTGAGCACCAGAACAATAGAAATAACTTCAAATCAATTTTAACGTATAACACACGCTCTTTATTCCAAATATCAAACTGTTATCTGACACATTTGTGTTTAAGGTAACCGAACTGAAATAGAATAAGCAGTTACATATTTGTTTTTACAAAGCCCTTGTAGAGAAAAGCCACGAATCTCTCGTCACGAGCGCTTCCTCAGATCGCTATGAATTGCATCCCGGTTAGCCTGTTTTAAGTCAAAGTTGTCCACATCCAAGAATATGGCTGATAAATATACAATGTAGCAAATCTATGAAAAACACATCAACATTCAGTACTTGAGTCTGTCGTTTGGCGTCCACGTTTGCGCTGATATATGAAGGAAAGTCTGCTGTTTGTCCACTTTTAGGTTAAGTGACCATCATTCCCAGCTGTATTCCATACTAACAAACGCTTTTTGGGCTAAAATGAGATGAAATGAGAAAAAACAACAACTTTCTCATGCATTTCGTCCTATTACGGTTCCCATTATACAAAAAAAAAAAAAAAAATTAAAAAAAAGTCCCACTTTATATTAAGTGCCTTAATACTATGTACTAACATTAACATTAATAATTCGATACATTGGACTTTACATTGTTTTATATTTTAAAAACACCTGCAGGTAATTAATTTATGTAATTGTTGACCTTGTTGACCCCCCTTAAACCACACCTGTCCCTAAACTTACCCGTATCACTCCTCAGTAGCAGCACAAGTGTTGGTAACACTTTATTTTGCAGTGTTAGTCGCATATGTTGCATGTACTTATCATAGTAATAACAATAAATTATCCAGAACTACATGCAACTAACACCCTAATCCTGCCCTAACCCTATAGTAAGTACACGTAGTTCATTTTTACTATTCAGTAGGCTACTTAAATATCCAATTACACTAACAAATAAAGTGTTTTAATACAACATGAACAAACTATGACTTATTTTTCGATGTAAGTACATAGTGCTTAAAGCCCCGTAATATAAAGCGGGAAAAACTCCGATGTATT
Source organism: Cyprinella venusta (assembly GCA_038021265.1). Taxonomy (NCBI): domain Eukaryota; kingdom Metazoa; phylum Chordata; class Actinopteri; order Cypriniformes; family Leuciscidae; genus Cyprinella; species Cyprinella venusta. The sequence continues at coordinate 22,910,123 of CM075886.1, forward strand.
TCGTGTTCCGGCAGATTCTCTTTCTCTGATCAGTGTTATTAGAGAGTGTGTCCTCATGTGTCCTGCGGAGCGCAGGGCGTTTGGCCTGTAGGTGGCGCTGTGGCACTGCAGAGTCTCAGTCTTTCAGCAGTCTGTAGATGTGATGCTGGGCTCCGTGCTCACTGGTGGACACCTCGAACACGTAAGCGATGCATAGCAAGGTTTCTAGAGTGTCTCTGTTGGTGACCACCTGAGAGAGAGAGAGAGAGAGAGAGAGAGAGAGAGAGAGAGAGAGAGAGAGAGAGAGAGAACCAGCAGGCAAATCAACGAGAGTTTCGTCTGTGCAACATGTTTCTGAGTGACACAGGATCAACTTGAGGCTTGATTTGAACCCACTGGTGTTTGACTGCATGATGGATAATGTAATAGACTCATTAAACAACACACAACTTACAAAACATTAACACATAAACAAACATTTGTGTACATCTATATTTGTGAGGACATTCATCGACTAATGCAACCGTACCCATCACAGCGACTGCCTAACCTGAACCCTGACCCTCAACCTGGCCTTTAATTAACACACACATACACACACACACACACACGCACACACACACACACACGCACACACACAGACACAAACACACACACTCTCACTCTCTCTCTCTCTCTCTCTCTCTCTCTCTCTCACACACACACACACACACTTATACAACATGTATGTAAATTGCCTGTTACATTCTGAGTGTGTGTGTGTGTGTGTGTGTGTGTGTGTGCGTCATCACCGTCATCATGGACTGAATCAGATCATTGCCAGTCTGAGGTCCTGTTGTGTCGGTGAGACAAGGCTCATTGTCTCGGGGTCTCAGCACAGGCCAGCGTCACACACACACACACACACACACACACACTGTCGCCGTGACTACAGCCTCATTTTTTATTTCCTCAACAGGCTTGAGTTTATACTGACAGCTGACTTTAAACTGAATTAACTCAGGGTTATTGCTGAGGTGCTGGAATCAGTCCACAATGGAGTGTGTGTGTGTGTGTGTACATGTATATTCATTTCACTGAAACATTTTAATACATTTTAATGATGCAATCAAATCATTGAATCAATCTGTAAACTTCAGTACTGTGGCGTAAACGGGTTGCCGTAGTGTGTGAAACACATTTACCTGCAGAATGGTGAAGTTTTCAAGTACGCTGTTCATCATGTATTTCTCTGGTAGATGTTTGAGTTTATGGATGAAGTTGATCATATATTCACACAGCGGGGATCGATGGATCCTGAACACGTATCTGCCGCTCTCAAAACGCGCATACTCCGTCTGAACGAGAGAGAGACACAGAGAGAGAGAGAAAATTATTGTATACAAATATTATATAAAATATTTGTACAAAAATATTTATACAAAAATATACAAAAATATTTATAAAAAAATATACAAAAATATGTATACAAAAATATTTATAAAAAAATCTTTTTATACAAAATTTGAAATACTTTGCCCTAACTTCATGCAATTAAATAACAAAATACAATTACATCTATTAGGTGAAAAAAGAGATTGTATCACACTTGCAGACAGATATGTTGATGCTTGTCACAAAAAGAGAGAGTCGACGACCAATCAGTGATGCGCCAACACACACACACACACACACACTCGTACACCACACACTCATACACAATGTTTTTCTAAATTCTTCACAGAATTTTTTTGTTTGTTCATAAACTGTTCTATTTCATTTATTTTAAACTGTTAATTTGTAAAATTAATTAATTCAGTTTGTACATTTAGATATTACAATGCTATATTATTTTACTATTCGGATGTCTTTATAAATATTCTATGTATTTTAAGTAGGGCTGTCAAACGATTAATCGCGATTAATCGCATCCAAAATAAAAGTTTGAGTTTACATGATATATGTGGGGGCACTGTGCATAAATATTTTATATATATATAAATACACACACATGCATGTATATTTAAGAAAAAAATATTTTTTATATATAAAATATTTATATTTATATATAATATAAATTCTATATAAATCTATATACAGAATATACATGAAAATATTTCTTAAATATATACAAGCATGTGTGTGTATTTATATATATATAATAATTATACACAGTGCACCCACATATATTATGTAAACTCAAACTTTTATTTTGGATGCGATTAATCATTTGACAGCCCTAATTTTAAGCTTTGTCAATATTGTATGATGTACAGTCATGCCAATAAAGCAATTTTTGAATTGAATTGAATTGAGAGAGAGAGAGAGAGATGATTATTGTTTAGAAACGAGCTCAAACTGAACACAAGTCACAAATACATGCCATATAACAGAATTATGATGACTTAATATTGTGATATATTTGCATATGGAGGACATCTCTCTCCTGATCTGGGCACTAATGTTTTTTGTTACGGCCGTTAAAACAATTCGACGGACCTGCGCTGGTCAGAAGATGCTTTCAGTGTAAAATAAGTAGTGACAGTTCTCATTTACACACACACACACTCCTCTTACCTCCACCTTTTCCACCACCTGTTTCCCGAACGAGCAGACTTTAGTGGAGGAGGTGATGATCATGTTTTCGGCGCTCTCGTATTGGCTGGATACGCCGTAGAAGAAGCTGCTGTCGTCCTGAAGGTTGATGCTCAGGTCGGCCTGCACACACACATCAAACTCACAGCTTATACATATGTGTGTGTGCTCATTTTACATTTGGATATCTTTAATATGCTATCAGGAAAATAAACATTTGTTGGTGAATTTCACGCCGTAAAAAAAAAATTCAAGATTTGTTATCACAACATATTTTCTTTTGTCAAATCAACTTTATAATAATTTATTTAGTTGAGATAACTTGTTATTTTGAGTTTCTGATGATTAAGTTAATCTCCTTTATTGTATTAACTCACTTTTTCCAGTTCAATCAACCAACTTTAAGGCAACCCAGGTTACTTACTTTTTTAAGTTAAACCACAATATTTTTTATAGTGTAGTAATCACAAACTATTACTTATTTATAGTTTGTGATTATAAACTATTACACAAACTATTACTTATTTATAGTTTGTGATTATAAACTATTACACAAACTATTACTTATTACTTATTAAAAGAAAAAATCACACATTTTTTCTTTTGTCAAATCAACTTAAATAATTTATTTAGTTCAGATAACATATAATTTTGAGTTTCTGATGATTAAATTAATCTCCTTCATTGTATTAACTCACGTTTTCCAGTTCAATCAACTTAAGATTTTAAGGCAACCAGGTTACTTACTTCAACATTTTTTTTTACAGTGCACAAAACATGTCTGGGTCACATTTCATCTCAAAATCACAGATATATTAAATATTTGATTGTATTTTGCATAATAAACTACGAAAGGCTTTCGTAGTTTATTATGCAAAATACAATTTTGCATAATGAACTAATTAACTACATGATAATTCCAAGGAATTACTAATTCCTTAGCATAATAAACTACGAAACTACATGATAATTCCTTATTATCATGAAAATAATGTCACAATGCATGACTGCATAATGTTATTAAAATATTTTAATAACATTATGCAGTTATGCATTATTTTCATGATATCCCTCAATGAGAAAAAAAAAACTTTTCTAACTATTTATTATTAGGCTATATATTATTTGTAAATGTTCAAATGTGTTTGTGTGTGTGTGAAAACGAAAAATCAGTGTGATGATGCAAACTAATCACTGAACGATTGTGTTTCGTGCGCTTGAACAATCAGTAAAGAGCTGCAGTGATGTGTGTGAACTGTACGAGAGCGTCAGGTGTGTGTGTCGCAATCAGATCAGGAGGTGTTTATGATGGACAGACGGGTCACGCCACTTCTAAAGTCATCATCATCACATTCACATCCCATAATTCACAGCAGCTTCACCTTTTCCCCCGGCCCGCGCGTCCACATTCTCATAACGTCCCATTAGGAGAACGCCACCATCCCTCTCGCCTCGTCCCCCCTCTCCACTTTATTCCCTCGTTTATCTTCATTTCTCCGCTCAATCGGCACTCCCTCGCTTCCGTCTCTCTCTCTGCGAGGGAATTCATCCAATTACAATCAACTACCCGCGACGCTTCAAATCGAGTTACCGCGTCCGGTTGCCTGTGTAACAATTTAGCACGGCCGGCTGAAATCCGATTCCCGGCGCACTTCAAAAGCCCCGGCCGATCCGTTAGGACAGCGCCCTGAGGTACGGCGTGAGATCGAGGCCAGAAATTTAATCTAGAATACCACAGCTTTGGAGAACAGCCTAGCGGGCCTGTCACCGTCACCATGGCAACCGGTGCCCGAGGACGCGCAAGTCATGACCCGTACTTACAGCAGGCCTAGCGATGCGGGTGTTGTTTCTTATAGGCAGGTTCTTAATGGACTTAATATATCTAATGTTGGTTCATGGCCACCTGTACGCGCAGCCGGAGACCTGAAGGGCCGCAGGCTCTGAGAAAGGTTTCAGACGCTCTTTAATGAACAATTTAAGCGTTGTTGTGTGTCCTGATGCCAACATATCTGTAGTTGAGACCAATACCAGTGAAACGGCACGATTCTCGAATCCTCAGTAAAACTACTGTCAACTTTACTGTGCTGCAATTAAATAAATAGTATATAAATATACTGTATATTATGTAATAATATATTATATATATACAGTTGTATGTAATTATGGTATATTTGAACATTTATTTAATGTTTTACATAATATATATATATATATATATATATATATATATATATATATATATATATATATATATATATAATTTAAAACATTTATTTAATGTAATTTAATAATAAATAATAATTTATATAATAAATAGAATAATTTAATAATAAATTATACAATTTTATGTTAAATATTTATAGATTATATTACATTTATAATTATATATACACACATTTTATATTATAATATTTTATGTGCTATTTAACACACACATATTTATATATGCACACACACTTTTAAAGTCATTGTATGTATATTATTTTATTTAATTTGTATATGTGTGTGTTCCATTAAAAATATATGTTTTATTACTTTATAAATAATTGATTGTTCAATTGCATTATATATATATATATATATATATATATATATATATATATATATATATATATATATATATTAGAATAATAATATATTGTACAATTTTATGTTAAATATTTATAGATTATGTTACATTCATAATTATATATACACACATTTTATATTATAAAAAAATATAATATTTTATGTGCTATTTAACGCACACATTTATATATATACACACTTTTAAAATCATTGTATTTATATTATTTTATTTAATTTTTATATGTGTGTGTGTGTGTTCCATTAAAAATATATATATATATATATATATATATTAGAATAATATAATATACAATTTTATGTTCAATATTTATAGATTATATTACATTTATAATTATATATACACACATTTTATATTATTAAAAAATATAATATTTTATGTACACACTTTTAAAAGAATTAAATATTAACAAATGAAACCGAAACAATGAGACTGAGGAAACGTTTGTGACAGTTTCATTCCTGTGTTTAGTTCCTGTACCCTTTGCTAGTTGGTTTCTATGGTTACTCATTTGTTAATTGATTATGTTCACTTGAGTCTGGTTCGGTTGCTCGTTTAGTCATGTGTTTGAACACCCAAAAAACAAACAATGAGTATAGACAGACCCACTGTAATCTCACTAACACAAAATGGCAAGGATCAAGCTCTTGAACAATACTTAAGTGTCTCTGTGGAGGCGGGCGCTCTGTAAATATCTGCATGCGTGTGGTTTTGGGAGTGGGACAGACACGCGAGAGACAGGTGCTCAAGCTCAGATTTCTCTAATGAAAGAGCAGACGCTGTCACTCTTCATCCCTCACTCCCGTCCTCCACACCGGCAGCCCAGCTATAGAGATTTATAACAGCCAATAAACTTCATTTGGTGTTCATACTCATTTAAAACTTTAAATGTCTTATTTAAGACATAAGAGACAAGAGACCATGTGAATACTGTTAACCATGGTAATCAACTACAGTTACAAGCCTCTGTAATGGATTAGTGGTCAATTTAGGCTAATTTTATTAAGTTACACATTTGTGCTGCTTCCAAATCCATTTTTTTTGCACATTTTGTGTGTGTGTTTTTTTTTTTTTTTTTTTGCATATTTTAATTTTGTGCATAAACTTGATGTTCAAACATAAATTTGGATTTGGAAGAAATAATATAAATATCTATGCAAGTATAATATTAAAAAATATTAATTATAAATTACTTGTAATATATATATATATATATATATATATATATATATATATATGAAGAGTTCAGATGCAAAAGCCTCTAAGTGCCATTTGAAATTTTCTTCTAAAATGATAATTTTTATCAAGCTTGTATATTTAAGTTCAGTAATTTCACTTAAATGGCAATGAAGATTACCTATTAATTGTCATTTAAGTGAAATTACTGAACTTAAATATACAAGTTTGATAAAAATGATCATTGTAGAAGAAAATTTCAAATGGCATTTAGACGCTTTTGCATCTGAACTCTTCATATATATATATATATACATATATATATATATATATGTATTATAATACATATTGTATTTTATAATTCATTTATAAAAAAATACTAATTATTATATATATTTTTTACATATTTTATTTTAGAATTAGTTTGAAAAAAAAAAACTACATACATATATATATATATATATATATATATATATATATATATTATTTGTATTAATGATTTTCTTTAGAAATAAATTCTAAAATAGCATGTATGTAAATGTTTATATTTTTATTTTAGATGACATTTATGAAAAGGATAGCAATGACAGTATATATAATGCATATATATAAATATATATATATATTACAATACATATTTTATTTTAGAATTCATTTATAAAAAATACTAATTATTATATATATTTTTTACATATTTTATTTTAGAATTAGTTTGAAAAAAACTATATATATATATTATTTGTATTAATGATTTTTTTAGAAATAAATTCTAAAATAGCATGTATGTAAATGTTTATATTTTTATTTTAGATTAAATTTATGAAAAGGATAGCAATGACAGTATAATGCATATATATAAATATATGTTTATATTATTATTTTTTTCTATAAATTAATTCTGAAATAAAACATTTTTTTTTCGTAAGAATTTTAGCTGTTGTTTACATATTTTTTCATATTACACATCAAAAATCTCCCCCTTTCTATATTCCTAAATCCTTTTATATGTGAAATATCCAATAAGTGTAATTTTAGGAAATAAAAGGTGAAACATCACACCGCACAGGCATCAGTGACAACAGCAGTGTCCGGCTAACCTCGGCCCGGACCCGAACCCGGCGGCGGATGGATGGTTTGGGACGGGTCTGAGGCTCTTACCCAGAACTTGACGAGGAAGAAGGCGTTGGGCGGCCCCTTCTCAAACAGCTCCTTCAGCCCGCCTTTCTTCTCTGGGAATTTGTCGTAAATCTGCCGTATATCCACGGCCTCGAGGTACGGGTCGCTGTACGTGGGGTTGGACTGCCCGATGTGAACAAACAGGTGTTTGTTGACCTGTAAAGCACAAATCTACATCAGTACAGGCATACAACCATTAGTATTGATATTGTGAAGCATGCAAAGAAGCTCAGTCGGTAACAATGAACGCGTCTGACATTCCTCCAGTATAAGTGCTTGATGCATATTTATATAACTCCGGTTGTTTTGCATAAATATAATGAAAATGTCCCAGCAGTGATTTTACATTGCATATGGGAGTGTTTTTGGAAATGTGTGAAAGAAATGATAGATAAGATCCTTGATGTTACACTCTAAAAAATGCTGGGTTGTTTCAACCCAAATATGGACAAACCCAAATGTTGGGTTAAAATGTAATTTTAAATTTTAACCCAACTTCAACTTTCACTTTCAGTTGTAATTTTTTTTAATTACATTTTAACCCAACATTTGTTTTGGTTTTTTTTGTTTTTTTAAATTTTAAAAATATCATGTTTTTTTTTTTTTATTTATTTATTTTTTTTTAAATGTTGTGCCCTCTCACGGTCTCTGGATCCTGCGGTTGCTCGAGGAAAGCGGAGAACTCCAGCATGCGCAGTTTGGATCCGGCGATACTGCGACCCTGCCAGGGCGGAGCATTGGACGACATCGACAAACCCGTCGCGCTTTCATAACCTGAGAGAGAGGAGCCATCAGCACGCTTACAGATCATCATATTCACCATAATTCACACCAGTGGTACTGACCTGTTATAGACGGAGGCCCGGTGGATTGCATGATAAAGTTCTGTTGGGAAAACGGCTTGATACTGTTCGGAAGAGACAATCAGATATCAGCTTTTATGGTGTTTCTTCGTTATAAAAAAAAATTGAAAAATTGCTTGTTAATGCAATAATCAAAAGTATAATATATATATAATGAGATTATAATATTTACAGCATAATTATAATAATATTTATATATTAGACTATCTAATATATACATAAATACAGTATGTTACATAATAAAATTCATTTCTTGTATTGAATATATATATTTTAGCTTCATATAAATTATATAAATATTATATATAATATAAATAAATACAATTTCTATATTTAAAATATATGTAATTTATAATTATCATGAATAATATAAAATCAATAATATTTAAATATAAATATAATATACATATATAATATATAAATATGTTATATATAATAAAATCAATTTATTTTATTAAATATATTGCTTTAAATATATATATATATATATATATATATATATATTTAAAGCAATATATATATATATATATATTTAATAAAATAAATTGATAATATTAAGTATGTTAATATATTAGTAATATAATAATAATAATAATAATAATATATTAATAATATTAATTACATTAATATTATTAATATAATATTAGATTATATTAATAATATTACAATATAAATACCATAAGTCTTCTAAAAGCTCAAATTAAAAAATGTTTTAAAATATTTTATAATTCTATAAAAATTGCATTTACATTTTATGCAACATATATCCACATACATATTAGTGGTTTAAGTAATGACAAACACTTTTTGTCATATCAACTTTTTTATTTGTCAAGTTCAGTTTCTGTGACTGCAGGAGATATGTTTAACCTGCCCAGTGGGCAACCCGTCTCTAAAGATGATCACACACACACACACACACACACTCGCACAACACAATACTTACTCCTCAGGACCGGCGGTCTGTCCTGCGAGAGATCCATGCCAGAACTGAGACATGAACACACACACATGAACGGAGGGTTAGGCTAGTTCTGTGATGGAGAGAGTTGAGTGAGTGTGTGTGAGTGTGTGTGTGTGTCTCACCCCAGCTGCTGTGGGGTAGGCCGGTCGAGAGAGACACATCTTGTTCTGAAAGGCCGTGGCTGAGAGGATCTGGGCCGACGACATGCTGGTCATGCTGTGCAGCGCTTTATCTTTGGCGGCCTGGTCCTTTCAGAACACAACACACTCATTTATTTCAGTCATTTCTGCTGTATGAGGACTAAACTGAGCTGGATCATTCACAGAACTGCTTTATGGATGAAATGAACTAAATCAACACTGAAACAGTCGAAATGCATTGATTTCCTGTTATCACTGAAAGTTGTGCATGCATGCATATGTGTGTGTGTGGAAGGCTGAGGTGGCTCATGGTTTATGGCTCTGGCAGTGCTTGAGTGTTGACAGGTTGACCCCTTCTCCTAGAGGTCACATGAAGAACTGGGAGCTCCGACATTATGAAACCGGAGAACAGGCTTGGAAAAACACTGAGCGTGGAAACACTGCATGTTTACTGAGCCCAACTACAGTCGGAGATCTACACATACATCCTCAACCCAAAATCCTTTCATGCAAACTAAAAATCTCCAGTTTCTATTCAGTGTTTGGGAAGTTTCACTTCTGTCAGGCTACAGTAACAGTAATTGTGCTAACTACACTGCAAGCCTACTAAATACAAAAATATAAGCGTTAAAAAGCATTAACATTTACACAAAATACAGCCGATAAAACTAGAAATCACTCGGTCAAACATATTGAAGAACTCAAACTCAAACTTACTGCACAGGGAATCAAATGAACTGATTCTTTTTTTCAATGGTTCATTTTAGATTAGGAGTCCAAACAAACTGATTCATTAAAATGAATCATTCTTCTCGAATCGTTCTCACGTGAGAAAAAGAGGACATTTTAGCTAAGAGTGTTTATTATTATTGCCTCAGCTCGTAAAAATAAGTATATCCATTGAAAACAAAAACATCTAAAATATAATATAATATTGCTAAAAAAAATGGGACCACTGATTGCAATCTGATTCACTATAATGAATCAGTCCATCTAATGCTTAAAAAATAAGCATATATTATACTATATACTATATATATTAAAATAAATATAGGCCTATCTAATATATATATATATATATATATATATATATATATATATATTGCTAAAAACAGCAAACGCAACAGACTGGAATCAGTGAACTGCTTCCTTTTGAACTTGTAGGTCCGAGTGAACTGATTCACTAGAATGAATCAGTCTCTCTAATGTATATAGGCTATTAAAATAAATATATCTAATATATATAGATATGAAGAGTTCAGATGCAAATTTCAAAATGCCATTTGAAATTTTCTTCTAAAATGATCATTTTTATCAAGCTTGTAGATTTAAGTTCAGTAATTTCACTTAAATGACAATTAATAGGTAATCTTCATTACCATTTAAGTGAAATTACTGAACTTAAATATACAAGCTTGATAAAAATGATCATTTTAGAAGAAAATTTCAAATGGCACTTAGAGGCTTTTGCATCTGAACTCTTCATATATACAATATATATAGTGCTAAAAACAGCAAACGCAACAGACTGGAATCAGTGAACTGCTTCTTTTTGAGCTCGTTTGTCCGAGTGAACTGATTCACTAGAATGAATCAGTCTCTCTAATTTATATAGGCTATTAAAATAAATTTATCTAAGATATATACATATATACAATATATATAGTGCTAAAAACAGCAAACGCAACAGACTGGAATCAGCGAACTGCTTCTTTTTGAGCTTGTTCGTCCGAGTGAACTGATTCACTAGAATGAATCAGTCTCTCTAATGTATACATATAGGCTATTAAAATAAATATATCTAAGATATATACATATATACAATATATATAGTGCTAAAAACAGCAAACGCAACAGACTGGAATCAGTGAACTACTTTTTTTGAGCTCGCTCGTCCGAGTGAACTGATTCACTAGAATGAATCAGTCTCTCTAATGTATACATATAGGCTATAAAAATAAATATATCTAAGATATATACATATATACAATATATATAGTGCTAAAAACAGCAAACGCAACAGACTGAATCAGTGAACTGCTTCCTTTTGAACTTGTTGATCCGAGTGAACTGATTCACTAGAATGAATCAGTCTCTCTAATGTATATAGGCTATTAAAATAAATATATCTAAGATATATATACATATATACAATATATATAGTGCTAAAAACAGCAAACGCAACAGACTGGAATCAGTGAACTGCTTCTTTTTGAGCTCGTTCGTCCGAGTGAACTGATTCACTAGAATGAATCAGTCTCTCTAATTTATATAGGCTATTAAAATAAATTTATCTAAGATGTATATACATATATACAATATATATAGTGCTAAAAACAGCAAACGCAACAGACTGGAATCAGCGAACTGCTTCTTTTTGAGCTTGTTCGTCCGAGTGAACTGATTCACTAGAATGAATCAGTCTCTCTAATGTATACATATAGGCTATTAAAATAAATATATCTAACATATATACATATATACAATATATATAGTGCTAAAAACAGCAAACGCAACAGACTGGAATCAGCGAACTGCTTCTTTTTGAGCTTGTTGGTCCGAGTGAACTGATTCACTAGAATGAATCAGTCTCTCTAATATATATATATAGGCTATTAAAATAAATATATCTTAAATATATACATATTTTGGATATATTTCTTCGATCCTTCACTTTAATGAGCGACTCCTCAACACTTGTCGGGTTGATTTTGATATAGCGAAACGCACAGAGGTCACAGCCGTCCACGGCCGGCTCAAGCAACTGCTGTGTCCTTGAAGCATGACCGGCCCATGCATTCCTGAAATATGTGTGTGTGTGTGTGTGTGTGTGTTTGTGTCCGTCACAGTTCTCAGTTACAGAAACGCATTTAAAAGGGCTGTCAGTGTTAGCCGTGTGACCAGTATACCAGTATACACTCGGACAGCTGAGCCAAAATGGCCGCCGGCCAACGGCTGAACTATGTCGTATGATGAAAGACAAGAGCGCGCAAGACTCGACATTACCGAGGTCAGACGTTTTCTGAAAAATTAGTGACGCGTTGAAATGGATTTATAGCGTAGTGTATATATCGTCTGCAATTCTACTTGTGCCGGGGCTATATTCACTCGCCCCTCTTCACATCATTAACAGACGCTAATGGTGTTAATGTGCAAAACAGGTGATCAGCATTAGACTTCATTACCTTGAGTTTCACCTGAATTTCCCGAGCTTTCCGTCGCGCCAACACCTGAATGTGACTGGACACCTGCGGGAAACACAAGGGATCTTTTCATTTAAAACACTTTATTTCCACAGTCCACTTAAGACGTTCTGCTGATTATAAGGGACTTTGCAACTACTAGCTCGAACCTAACAGTCTACTAATACTAGTAAGAGTTAGATGGCATGTAAGTTGCAAAGTTTTCATCATTGCATGCCAAAAATATGGTAGGCCTATTGAATACTTTGGTTTTGGTTAGAATTTATGTTCCGGTAACAAAACTCTATAAACTCAAATGCAGTTTACAGTCTATATTCAAGTCAAGGCACATTTATATAACCTACAGCACTTTATACAATTGAGATTTTCAAAGCAGATTCACATTAATAAACATGGAAATAACACTTGTAAACTTCAATTGTGAAATGAATAAAATTTCATCTGCTCGACAGAAGACAATAGAATTATTATTCAACTCAATTTAGTTATGAATGCGTACTGGAAGCTCTGGCTGCATGCATATTATTTTATTCATTTATTTAAATTTCATTTAAATATTTTTTCACATTGATGTTATTTTTTAATATATGATATAATATAGTTTAAGTATAATATAAGTATAGTATAAGTTTTTTTTTTTTAACTATAGTAACCAGGTTTTGGAGCATCAATCAATCCAGCTATGAATAAAATAAATGAAGTAATTATATTTTTTAAAGATTATATTTTTTAATTTACAATAAAACTAGCTAAGTTGTATGTACAAAATATGATAGTATTTTGCACCTTCATACATGTAATAAAAACTTTTAAAAAAGCAAAACAGACTTGATGCACATTCTTTATTCATCATTTTGTAAAACAAAGTTACGAAAGTTATTTAAAAATAGTTAAAAAGTTAAAAAAAATAAATGAAAAAAATCAAAGATTAAAAATAATAATTTATTGTAGAAAATGAACATTGGCATCTTTTTCGAAAACGATGTGATTTGAACACACCTGATAAAGGTACTGCAGGAATAAGATTTATATTTGGCAAAGGAAATTTTTTTTTGGATTAAAAATAAAAGTACAATTAAAAATAAAAAAAAGAAAAAAGAAAATATTTAACTAAAATAAATAAATAAAAAAAATAATTAAAAAATGATTGAAATAAATTACTTAAAATATAAAACATTAAATTAAAATTAAAAAAATAATTGAATAAGAAATTCAAATTTCAAAATTGAATTAAAATGAAAACATTTAAGTAAAATAAAATTTTGTTTTCAAATTTGGATGGGAATAAGCACACATGAAGAACTAGTCCTGTGCATGTAAGGCTTAAAACTGTTAGTAATGGTGCATGACTGATTTCTAATCCTCTAAACTTGTCAAAACGCTCGCCGATTAGTGTGCAAGACGAAAGCAAATCTGTTGTTTTATATCAGCGATTGCTTTGACCTTTATCTGTTCACATTCTAGTTTCTCCTCTTGTTTTTAGTGATAACTTTTCCTCTCGGGCCCCCGGCTCACCTCGACTCTCTCAGAGGGCTTAAGGCTCGGTGTGTGACAAGGCCTGAGTGACATCATGCGATATCGGATGCCGGCGGGAATGCTATCGGATCCCAAACCCAGCAGTTGTTTGTGGGTCTAACGAGCAGGACCGAGAGAGGTGCTGAAGACACA